>BQNB010020966.1:24190-57980 GCA_026074375.1 Tanacetum coccineum | reverse complement strand
AACTTTTACAAAGGGATGCGTCGGTTCATTCAAACCGACATGACTTTTCAATCGCACCCTTTCATTTCATTTATATAGAAACAGAATTGTAAACATTCAACTTGATGACATATTTGATTTATAAATAAAGATTGATTTAGGTATATTTGATTTCGGGATTTTTGATATTCGATCCTACAAGCAGCATAAGTGCATAACCATGATAATAAAGTTGATGGAAGATCATGCATGAAAAGGATCTGTAACGTTAATGCTCATTCAATTTGCATCAAAAATACACAAACTTTTAGTTCTAACACTTAAAACGAATGTTAGCAAATATTGAAATATAGAAATCTTGTATATAACTTGCTTATTATACCCTGGTGAAAACATGAAGTAAAGCCATCTTTTTATACACTCGGGTCGAACAAAATATATGATTATCTGCTGATGTATGTATAATAACACTTGGTGTAAATGGTAGACTTTATCTAGGAAATTTTTGTAGTATCAGTTTTATTTGTGCTGTTGTTTGATGACTGAAATTTGTAATGTGTTAGTATGCAACAGTTTTTATATTAAGGATGGTCTCACACCAATAGGACGAGAACACGAGACTAGGAGTAATCACATACCACCACCATACCTGCAACCTTAACACCTTAGCTATTTGTTTTCAGGACACAAATTTACCCATTTTCCTATAGATCTGTGTAGATCATTGTTTTTTGCGTTGGCATTAGTACTTTGGATACGTGCCACGTCAGTAAGTTTGAAGAATATGGATCTCGGTGTACATGTTTCTTTGGCAGCAGAGCCTCAGCTATGAACAAGGTCGGAGAGTCGATATTTATGGTAAACTAGGTAGGTTAAAATTGGGTGGGTTAATTTATGGTAAATTTCCGGGTTGTATACAGCACGGACTTGGCCTTTCGCTTTTAGCAAGTGCTAATGTAGTCTCAATTGTACGTCAAAATACTTAATAGCTCATCTCTGGTATAGCAATTTGCCGATAACTTTAAATGAAAATCTTTGTTTGCCTTTCCGTATGAAACAGTGATTTGGTTATACTTTCAAACTTGCTTTATTAGTTTTCATTTGTATGTTTTCAGTTTGGAGGGAAAGGAAGAGGAGGCTGTGACGGTCGCTCTGGAAAAAAAGCGGTAAACTGCCTTAGTTACAACCCAAACTCCGGTCACAAAAGACCGTCTGCGACAACAAGACCATCAGCAGCAGCAGCAGATGATTGAACAACGGATGCGTTGAGGAGATCAGCCATAATTGACATACTTGCAAGATTGGTTCATTGACATACCTACAAGGATGTTTTATCAAATAAAGTTTTCTTATGTAGAAATCGCATAGCTAATGTATAAATTGTATATGTTGATTTTCGCTGCAGTACATGTGATGCTATTTTATCAGTAACATTATCCAAGAGATATTCCATTGTTCACCAAACAATGTCACGCAGCGCAAACAAAAAAACAAAGACCGACGTAACAAAAACCGAAAACCCCGCGCTCCGCAGCAAAGCGCGAGTTGAAAACCTAGTTTAAAAGAATGCAAGGCACAAGTGCTCATATGTCTTTGTTTATGGAATTTTGAATTCAGTGGCGGATCCGATAGTGACATGCTAGTGTTTAACACCCCAAAACGTGTCTTCGATAATCTTAAATAATACATCGACGCTTTCAACAGCATATATTGAGACATTTCTGGATCATATAACTTTGTACTGCATATGGATTATATTATTTCATCATAAATATACTAAATATAAACAATGCAAGTATCATGGATTGAATAATTATAAACATAGGCACAGATTCTAATTCACCAAAAACTTCATTGTCCCATAGTATATTAGTATCTGAACTGTTAGATAATAAGAACACCACCTATTTCTTAGAAAGCATAATCAAAGTTTCTAGGAAATAACCATCGTAAATATGTCGTTCGAGAAAAGAACAAAAAACGATATGTATACTTTTTTCACGATTGTTTGGGATGCAACAGTTTTTCAGTATGGATAATTTTGGGAAATGACACCACAACGAGATGGGAAACAACCCGCGCGTTGCGGCGGCGCTATTTTATAAAGGTTGATTTATGCTATTTTTTATACGCAAGGGGGTATTTTTTTTTTCTTTTCATAACTAAGAGGTGTTCTGATAGCATGTTTTCTATTTTTCAAAGGGTTTTTTATGTATTGAATATTGTGAATTGATTAGGTAACTTAGTGTGTTTTTTGAAAGTATATTTTTTTTTAAATATATATATATTAAAATTCAACATTTTTTATAAAATTATACGTGTTATATGGCCTTCGATCACGATTTGTTAATCGACGTAGTTTTGGTTTTTGGTTTGACTGAAAAATCTGTACAGTGGTGTTTGGGACAGTGGGTAAATTGTGTATATATGCAGAAAAGTAAGATAGAAACTTGTAGGCAAATCGTATATTGAATTGATAAATTGTTTACAGACTTTGATCCTATTTATACTACATGAATCGGCACCTAAGAACAAGGGGTATACTGATTCTATAAAAGTAATCGACACAACCTAAACTAAACGTTACAACCTGTAACCGTCATATCCTAACTAACTAAACGACCCATATTGACCCAGCCCATAACCAAAAGTGTTTACAGGCTTTACGTATTACAGAACATAAAATCAATAAATACTATTTGGTCCTTAGACTATATTAACTAACTAATTATATCATTAGTTCCAACATTTTCCCCCCTAATGATATAATTAGGTGGTTCTTGATCTTCGAGAGGCTTCACTTCAAATGATGTGTCTTTACAGCAATGGTGCGCCAATTATTATTTCATCATCTTCGTGTTGAGTTAAGTTAGCCTCCTCCTTCTTCATACATTCATGTTTGAAGTGTCCAAATTTATTGCACTTAAAACATTTTATATTTCTCTTGTCTTCCTCCTTCCATTTGGTGCATTCGTATGCAAAGTGACCGAAATCACCACATTGATAGCATCTTAGTTCTTTCTTGCTTTGTTCTCCTAGACTTGTACCTCTTCCGCGTCCTCTTTCTCCTTTGCTAAAGTCTCTTCCTTGACCCCTACCATATCTTTGATTACTTGCACTTGCCATTAGAAGTTTGCTTTGGTAATCTTCTTGCGGTTCATCTTGACTCTTGAGGCGTTCTTCATAAGCAGTTAGTCTTCCAACAGCCTCTTCAAACGTCATTTCATCAATCTCAGAATATTGCTCGATGGATGCTACGATCGGTAGAAACTTCTTTGGAACGGAGTTCAGTAACTTTCTGACGAGTGTTTTGTCTTTAAGAGTTGAACCAAGACTTTTAAATTTGCCTCTTATGCTTCCCAATTTTCCGGCAAAGTCGCTTACGGTTTCGTTGTTTTTCATTTTCAAAGTCTCCAATTCGCTCCTTAAAGTTTGTAGCCGTGCTTTCTGAACTCGTTCCTCTCCTATATATCGTACCTTAATTGATTCCCATACTTCCTTTGCAGTCTCGTACTGTGCAACTTGCATTAGAATATCTTCCGGCAATGTTGTGAGGATCATTGCTTTTGTTGTATGCATCTTTCTTTCATCTACTTTTTCTGTATCTTCAAGCGTTTCCCAAAGTCCATATGCCTTTAAGATTGTTTCCATCATAATTGCCCATGTGGTGTAGTTTGATTCATTCAGTTTCGGACATTGAAGTGCTATATTTTGCTCACGAGTTGGTGTAGATGTTTCTCCTTTCGTCATGCTTTGTTGCTTTCTTACTTACGTTGTTTCTTGCTTACTTTCTTACTTGCGTACTTCCTTACTTGTTTTGAAACACCGAGGTTTCTCTTACGGGGTTGAAACACTGAGGTTTCTCTTACTTTTGCCTGAAAAAGCCTGAAAAATCTGGGTTTTCTCTTTCCTGAAAACACTTGGTTTTCTCTTGCCTGAAACACTACGGTTTCCTATTTCTTGCCTGAAAACTCTGGGTTTTCTCTTTCCTGAAAACACTTGGTTTTCTCTTGCCTTCTTACTTTCTAATTTATATAATTCTAATTCTCAAATATATAAAGTGAAACCGATAAACACTTAATAATAACGATCACTTACAAATTTTTCTGTAATTAGGGCAAACTTTCGATCCCTTCTTTCTTCTCTTGCTGCAATCGATGGCCTACTTGTACTTGTTCTTTCCTGGATCAATTCGCTCTGATACCAATGTTAGATGGCCTTCGATCACGACTTGTTAATCGACGTAGTTTTGGTTTTTGGTTTGACTGAAAAATCTGTACAGGGGTGTTTGGGACAGTGGGTAAATCGTGTATATATGCAGAAAAGTAAGACAGAAACTTGTAAGCAAATCGTATATTGAATTGATAAATTGTTTACAGACTTTGATCCTATTTATACTACATGAATCGGCACCTAAGAACAAGGGGTATACTGATTCTATAAAAGTAATCGACACAACCTAAACTAAACGTTACAACCTGTAACCGTCATATCCTAACTAACTAAACGACCCATATTGACCCAGCCCATAACCAAAAGTGTTTACAGGCTTTACGTATTACAGAACATAAAAACAATAAATACTATTTGGTCCTTAGACTATATTAACTAACTAATTATATCATTAGTTCCAACATTTTCCCCCCTAATGATATAATTAGGTGGTTCTTGATCTTCGAGAGGCTTCACTTCAAATGATGTGTCTTTACAGCAATGGTGCGCCAATTATTATTTCATCATCTTCGTGTTGAGTTAAGTTAGCCTCCTCCTTCTTCATACATTCATGTTTGAAGTGTCCAAATTTATTGCACTTAAAACATTTTATATTTCTCTTGTCTTCCTCCTTCCATTTGGTGCATTCGTATGCAAAGTGACCGAAATCACCACATTGATAGCATCTTAGTTCTTTCTTGCTTTGTTCTCCTAGACTTGTACCTCTTCCGCGTCCTCTTTCTCCTTTGCTAAAGTCTCTTCCTTGACCCTTACCATATCTTTGATTACTTGCACTTGACATTAGAAGTTTGCTTTGGTAATCTTCTTGCGGTTCATCTTGACTCTTGAGGCGTTCTTCATAAGCAGTTAGTCTTCCAACAGCCTCTTCAAACGTCATTTCATCAATCTCAGAATATTGCTCGATGGATGCTACGATCGGTAGAAACTTCTTTGGAACGGAGTTCAGTAACTTTCTGACGAGTGTTTTGTCTTTAAGAGTTGAACCAAGACTTTTAAATTTTCCTCTTATGCTTCCCAATTTTCCGGCAAAGTCGCTTACGGTTTCGTTGTTTTTCATTTTCAAAGTCTCCAATTCGCTCCTTAAAGTTTGTAGCCATGCTTTCTGAACTCGTTCCTCTCCTATATATCATACCTTAATTGATTCCCATACTTCCTTTGCAGTCTCGTACTGTGCAACTTGCATTAGAATATCTTCCGGCAATGTTGTGAGGATCATTGCTTTTGTTGTATGCATCTTTCTTTCATCTACCTTTTCTGTATCTTCAAGCGTTTCCCAAAGTCCATATGCCTTTAAGATTGTTTCCATCATAATTGCCCAAGTGGTGTAGCTTGATTCATTCAGTTTCGGGCATTGAAGTGCTATGTTTTGGTCACGAGTTGGTGTAGATGTTTCTGCTTTTGTCATGCTTTGTTGCTTTCTGACTTGCGTTGATTTCTTGCCTGAAAACACTGGATTTTCTCTTTCCTGAAAACACTTGGTTTTCTCTTGCCTGAAACACTACGGTTTCCTATTTCTTGCCTGAAAACTCTGGGTTTTCTCTTTCCTGAAAACACTTGGTTTTCTCTTGCCTTCTTACTTTCTAATTTATATAATTCTAATTCTCAAATATATAAAGTGAAACCGATAAACACTTAATAATAACGATCACTTACAAATTTTTCTGTAATTAGGGCAAACTTTCGATCCCTTCTTTCTTTTCTTGCTGCAATCGATGGCCTACTTGTACTCGTTCTTTCCTGGATCAATTCGCTCTGATACCAATGTTAGATGGCCTTCGATCACGACTTGTTAATCGACGTAGTTTTTGGTTTTTGGTTTGACTGAAAAATCTGTACAGGGGTGTTTGGGACAGTGGGTAAATCGTGTATATATGCAAAAAAGTAAGACAGAAACTTGTAAGCAAATCGTATATTGAATTGATAAATTGTTTATAGACATTGATCCTATTTATACTACATGAATCGGCACCTAAGAACAAGGGGTATACTGATTCTGTAAAAGTAATCGACACAACCTAAACTAAATGTTACAACCTGTAACCGTCATATCCTAACTAACTAAATGACACATATTGACTCAGCCCATAACCACAAAGTGTTTACAGGCTTTACGTATTACAGAACATAAAAACAATAAATACTATTTGGTCCTTAGACTATATTAACTAACTAATTATATCATTAGTTCCAACAAATATCCGACCTAACAAAGTATAAGAAAACAATCTTATTCGTTGTCCCAGTGCTTTCCCTCCAACGTATTATCAAAACATCTTCCAAGATTCGAGTGAGGTTAAAGCAAATAAAGGTGTTAATATGTAGCGTGTACTTTTGTTAATGATTCTTTTGTTATGAAAGCATGGTAAGTTGAGAGGAATATAGGTGATGAGGTTTTGATATTGAGTTATGGAGAATGGTGATTTCACAAACGTGTGATGTTATGTAAACCAATTTACTTGTAACTGCCAAAGTGAATATCGGGAGATGATTAAGGGATGCTATGACTTAATTGGTCAATGACCGAGCAATTTTGATAATTTTTTATTTTAGTTTTGATATCAAAAAGATTTATAAATTATAAAGTCTATATATATCTTACTTTCTTGTAACTGATCATCACAAATGTAGGGGATATGGAGATAACGTTTTGATTGCCTTATATTATTATTTCTCACAATATTTATGCCAAGAGATTAAGGAGTGAGTTTATTTGTACTTATAGGCCAAAATACATATGTTCACTAAATTTTTTTTATCTTGATTCCCACTTTAGAATCCAATTTTTATCATCAATGATTTGATAAAAACATCACTCACAAAAACATTAGTATCGGTTCCATTCACATACTTATTAATAATGGTGGTATAATCACAATATTATTTTAGGGGTATTATAATTCTATCACCCTTAAAAATAATTTCATCCTCGAAAATTAGATCGAATAAATTTCTTGGGTATTATAGATTCGTTCTTGTGTGCCCAAGGATTTTGTAGTCACATATTTTCTCTCCTTAACTTTGTCGAAGCCATCGCGAATTGCCTCTTGTTTGGAAAATGGTCCATGGGTACAGTAAGAAAGGGGTTGAGTAGTCTAGGAGATGTTGGAAACGTTGTGATAAGACAAAAATGTAACGTTGTGCAGCTACGCTTCGCCTGGTGAGTCGATTGAATAGAGTGAACCTGATGATGTTTGTTGGGTGTTCTTGGTGGTGGGTGGTGATAGGGGTGTTGCAGTTTTGGGGGCCGGATCCACCATGTTTTATGCTTTTTGGGATTTGTTTGAACAAGAAACTCATTTGGGCTACTCGAGTGCAGGCCATCGCCGTATCACCATTACTTGTATGTGCTTCATTTATGGAATCATGAGGAGTCTGCATGTGAACCCTGGCCGTCTTCAATTGTCATTCGAGATTATTCTTTATACCGGCCATCTTCTTGAGTTCGAGGAGACCCATATACGGAATCAACAAATTTCTTACTGCCGTCATCGCCACCGTTTAATCCTAATTGGTTATGTGAGTGTTGTAAAATAGATATAACACTTGTATCCTAATTGGTGAGTAGCCGATGACGAGAGGGTAAATTTTTTCTAGTGGGTTGTACCTAAAGCTCATATAACGTGTGTTACATGTGTTTGTCTAGTTTAGTATTAGTCGAGTGGAATTATAGGAATATGTTTTGGCGGTTGCTTAACTTGCAAGGTAAGTCTTAGCCGGCCATGAAGGAATGTTTGGCCAATTTTTAACCCAACGGCAAGTTGAGTATAGGTGATCTAGGGGTATAAATGTCAACACACAGTACTTTTGAATGTGTCAATCAATTAGAGGAGTGTGCAAATCATCTCCCTATTGGGATGGATATTCTCCCCCCCCCCCTCTTAGGTGAGGGGGGAATTGTACCAAATTCATTTTTTTCTAGTTTTCAAGAAAACAAGTTGACTGGGAACATCTTTATGTGTGGTTTCTACCCTCCAAGGTTTGATCAAAACAAGCTCTTGGGTTGTTGGTCTATCCGCAACAAGCAGTAGTATATAGATTAAAAGACAAAGAGAGCCAACAAACCTGCTTTATTCGGTGCTACGGGAAGCAATACTTTTACCCAAATAATATATAAAACCACAGATCCTATCGCATCATCATAAAACCGAGCAAGAGACACCACTAACTTCCATAAGCCGATCATTTTCATCTCTGGTTTCAAAACCACACAAATCTGAAACAAAATCATATAAAAGACGATGAATCAGCATTTTTTTTTCCATTAGTTATCTTGAACTATGTACATACGGTATGACTTATAAATGAAAATTTCAAAAGAATGGAAACATACTGAAAGTATACCCCAACCCGTGGGAATGAATATTAAAATCAATATATCAAGAATAGCAGAGTCGACAGAAAATAGAACACAAACACATGTGATAATTATGAACTCCACGCTCTGTATCAATTTTGATAACAGTTGGACATTCACTGATGAAAGTCGCCTGGTTTTGAGAATCTGTAAGCATAAAAGCGGCATTATAAAATTCGATTTTTCGAACGCATCTTATAAGTTTCACAGGTAAATTTATGCACCTCATAAAAGACTAAAAGTCCGACAAGCGCAAGCCACATAGATCCAACACTCTGCACACGCCACGTAAATCCAACACTCTGCACAAGTTTATATTATTAGTATTAGCACACTAGTCTAGAACTAGATACGTTAAAACGGAAAGTCAATTCTCCAATGAAGAACTTGCATGCATGCCTAAATTAGGAAAATACTTCTTACCATTAAAGACGCTTTTGCAACAAGAACATCCACTCTCTGATAGAGAACATATTGGAAAATGAAAAACCGTAGATTCAGAATAGTCTCGATAGCTTTTCCTTCAAATGTTTGAATATGGGACTGAAAGTTGCATTTCATATTTGTCAGCCTGGCGATGTTACTACGTGAAAGAAACTGTTAAAAAGTGAAATAGATATGCAATTTTTAGATACGATTTTTAGCTTTCCATTTTGTAGTTCCCGTCTTCATTCAAGTTGTTGGTAGCAAATGGGACCACAGCCACTTATAAATTCACTTGAGACATAAATGTAGTGAAAGATCGCAACAAAAACAAATTTACGAGGGTGTCATCTTACAATTTCTTTACCCCACCATGCTTCCCAGCTTTCATCACCACTACTGTAGAGCCAATGTTTCCACTCTTCGTAGTCCTCTTTGTGGCTGAAGAATTAAAGGAGAAGTTAGAAAATGCATCAGGAGATTAAATTTCAATCAACAAAACTTACTCATGATCCTTATAATCGGATGGATCGAACAAGAACGGTGCCAAAATCAATGCAAGTGCCAGGATAGTACCGCTAGTCCTAACAATATTGTTTTTCAATTCTGGAGCTTCTTTTAACCCAAATAAGCCACAATAAACCAATAGAAGCAGTTCCATTCTGTTTTAAGATGTATCAAATATTAGATACGTATATATAGACTTTGGATAATGGTGCATATATATATTTTTTGTGTCAGACATGTGCGAGCAGAGAGAGCGAGAGGGAGAGGGAGAGAGAGACGCTTTGACATAATGACTTCGTGAATAACTCCTATAATTCTCCGAAAATTTTGTGTGAACCAAATCGAAGCCTCGACCAGTTGCTTGATACTGTTTTGGAATATAAATTAGGGTTAGACACAAGTCATAGAAAAGTGAAGAGGTGACACCCTTGACACGGGCTACGATTTATCTCTAACGGATCAAATACGTCAAAATTTGCCCAAAAGAGTATTTCTAAGGCATAAAACAACCCAAATCATATTATTCCATAATTTAGTTATGTCCTGAAATATGATAAAGTCAAGACGAATCAATGTACTATTGCTTTATATCAATATGTGCTACATGCCTTTTTTAAATATAGAATGCATAAGAACACTGTATGTGATTTGAATAAGAAAAAAGAGCTATTGGATGAGAAAATGAAGGAAAGTGATCAAACTAGGGTTTCAGATGAAAATGGGGAAACAGGGGAGAAGGTGAGATCACGGAGTTGTAATGAGAATAATGATGAAATTGGGGCTTCTGGTGATGAATTTAGGGTTAATAGTGTTGAAATTAGCTCTGATTGTGATGATTGTAATAGTGAGTCAGGTGATGTTGATTCTGTTAAGAATCATGATGCTGAAGATGTCATGATTGAGCAGATTATTGATAATGGGAAAGTGAATAGTGAAAATGGTAATGAGGTTGGTATGGATGAAAGGTTTCATGCAGCTGAGAAAGATAATACAGATGTGAATGATTCTCAACCTAAAAGCTACAATGTTACTAAGCAAAACAAGGCTACATATGCTGTTATGAACAAGCTAATACTGCCTTGTGATAGGTAGAAAACTTGATATATGAACCAAACCTCTAAATGAAGTGATAATGATTTGTTATATTTTTGATGAAGAAGGTAAAACAGGGCGTAAGCTTAAAATGGAAGTTTTACTGTTTGTGGTCAAATTGTTGGTATGAAGAAGTCATATAATGCGCTTAAAGTATAACCTTGATAGAATGTGGAGCAAATATTGATTACTGATATGTTTAGTAAAGGAAAATGAGGTGTATTGTTTCAAATTTAGAAATGAGGATGGTATGAATGTTGTCCTTAAAAATAGTCCTTGGATGGTGAGTGGAAGACCACTGATTGTACAGAAATAGAGTCCTGATGTGAGCTTAGATAAACCAGAACCTAATAAGATTCCATTGTGGGTGAAGATGTTTGATATACCATTACAAGCTTGGAATAAAAAGGAGATAAGCAAACTTGCAAGCAGTTTGGGGAAACCAATAGTGGTAAAGAAATAAATTACGAAGCCATATGTGACAGAAGAGTAGAGGTAGGATTGGATTTGCCAGAGTACTAGTAGAAGTGGATGCTGGAAAACAATTTAAGGAAGGGATTGATGTGCAGTACAGAGACAATAATGGTAACATTGTAAGGACAAAAAAAATTAGAATTGAATATGCTTGGAAACCTCCTGTTTGTGAGTTCTGTAAGGTGTTTGGACAAGTACAAAAATTTGTTAAGAAAAAGGCCAAGAAGCAGTGAAGAATTGGAACAAATGGTGAATGGGAAAGAAGAACAACAAACAAAGGATAAGTTTACTGAAATACAGAGGAAAAAGAACCAACAAAATAATATGAATAAACAAAACCAACAAAACAATTATGGAAGAAGGAACTTTGGTGCTAATATTGCTGGAAGTAGAATGACAAGTGAATAATGAGAAGTTTGTTTACAAGCCAAAAGAGAACCAGAAGTTTGATAACCAAGAAAAAAGTAATATTGGAAATCAGAATACAAATCATGGAAAGAAGAATGCAAGTGAAGGAAAAGGAAATGAAGGGTCAGGAAGTGTGCAGAGTCCTAATAAATTTTCTGCTCTTGGAGAAGGAATGGCTAATAAGACTAAACAAAGAACATAAGAAGGATGTGGATTTTTTTGTTGACCAAGGTATTCAACCAACTCTTGGTGAAACAAGTAAATGGACTCAGCTTATGGTTACTTACTTTAAAGAAAGATGGGAAGAGAAGATTAATAAAGTGTTAACTGATGATGATGAAGAAGATGTAATTGAAGAATTGAATGGAAAGGGTATTATGGAGAATGAAATTGAAGGATTGGAGGATGGTAGCACCTCTGTACATCAGCAATGATGTATAGATCCTCATTCTTATTTCTAAATGGAGTTGTATAATGAATATTGAATTAACCACACATCTAATGGTGTGATGTATCTATATTTATAATGACAAGAATACAAGATAATCAACTCCCTAAAATATTTAGAGGAGATAGAGATAATCAACTCCTATAATGTATTGGAGTGAAAGGAGTATAATCAAACTCCTTAATTGAGGATGATAAGTACAAATATAATTAGTCATATAGTATCTAATATCCCCCAAGTCGAATAGGTTGGTGGACCAAGGCGGTAAGCAATGACCGAAAGATACTCAAATTGAGGGCAGCTGGAAGACTCTTCGTAAAATGTCTGCCACTTTAGAGAGCTGGTTGGTATGAACTTGGTATAGAGCTTACCTGAAGTGCATGTACATAGTATCTCCGAACGAAGTGATAATCCAGATCGATGTGTTTGGCACGTTTTGATAAACTGGATTTGAGACATAAACAAAGCACTTTTATTGTACACACAAAAGTGTCTCTGGTGATCCGGTGGTAGAGCATGAAGTTTCTCGAAGCAACTGTGTAATCCCAATGATCGCTGCAGCGGTGTTTGCCATGGCACGATACTTATCTGATTCGCCAATCGCAACTAGATCGAGAAACAGTTGTTGTTTCTTGGCACTTCCAAGATACTAAGTTGCCTTCAGAGAATATGGAATATCCATAAGTGGACCCGCGAGTTTTACGATACAGCGAGCCAATCAACATCCGAGTAGCCCCAGAAAGAGTTGGAATGTGGTTCGCGCGAAAAAAAAATGGAAGACCATATGTGATGTACCCTTGACATATCGTAGAATGCGTTTGACAGATTGAAAATGAGCATACGGTTTGAAAGAGCATAAGGAACTGACTAGCATGAAATTTAACCGCATAAGATAAATCAGCCTATGAAGGTAAGGTAATGCAAAGCTCCCACTAGAGATCGATAAGAGTAGGATTATAGCTGAAAAGGCGATCCACCTGTCACAAAACACTTTCATTAGCAGCCAAGGGATAAGACACGGTGTTTTGAATCCAGCAATGGCAAAAGAAGCCCTAGTAAGAACATCTGTGGCATATTAGGCTTGACTAAGGAAAAGCCCATCGTTAGAGTAACTTACCTTCAAGGCCAAGAAAAATCAAAGGTCACTCGAAGGTCTTTTATGGCAAAAAAACCTTCCAGATTGAAGACGATGGTAAATGAGAAGAATACAAAATGCTAATGATTAACCACACATCTAATGGTGTGAGTATCTAATTTAAATGACATAGAATACAGATAATCCAAACTCCTAAAATTGTGAGGTGGATAGAGATAATCAACAAATCAACTCCCCTAAAAGATAATTTGTGGAGTGATAGACTATAACAACACCAATAATTGTGTAGGTGATAATACAAAATATTTAGTCCAATATTATCTAAAAGTCTGAAACCTAGTTTGCTGTAATATACAGAATGTATGAGAATGGAATTCAAAAACACATTTTGGAGAATAAAATTATATTTGTGCTAATTTTAGAAACTAGAGCAAAAGGGAAGGATGTAGAGAGATTTCTCGTAAGATTTTTTAATAATTGTAATTGGTGCACTAATATGCACAAAATGCAGTAAAGGGTGTAGAACATAGCTTGTGGATGGGATTTCCACAGCAGCAAATTTAATAGTTAATTACTATACTTGGCAATAATGTTTTGTGTCATAGAAAAGTGTTACTGAAAGACCAAGTTCTTCTGTAGCTATTGTAAAATGCTCTAATCATGGGAAAGAAAGGATAGATTTATGGAAGGATTTAGAAAGTCAAGAACAATTTATGAATAGAAGACCATGGATTCTTCTTGGAGATTTCAATGTTACTCTTCATTCTTATGAACATTCAGCTGGAAGTTCAAATATTAGTCAAGATATGCAAGACTTCAAAGAGAGTGTGTTAAAAAATGAGTTGAATGATATTTGCAGCTCAGGATTCCAGTTCACATGGTCTAAGTCCCCTAGTAATCCAGCTCAAAGTATCCTAAAAAAATTGGACAGGGTCATGAGCAATGAAGAGTTCATTAATGTTTTTGATCAAGCTCATGCTGTGTTCCTCCCTTACTTAATCTCTGATCATTGTCCTGCTTTGGTAATTATGCCTGGAGGAGTGGAGAGGAAAAGGAAAGCTTTCAGATTTGCTAACTACATTGTAGATAAACCTGATTTCTTATCTACTGTTGCACAAGAATGGAAGCTTAGCATGGAAGGTTTTCAAATATTCAAAGTTGTTAAAACTTTGAAAGGGTTGAAAAGGCACATGAATAGTCTGAACTGGAGAAACGGGAATTTGTTTGAAAAAGTTGTTCTTCTAAGAGATAAAGTGAAAGAATGGCAGTCCAAATTGGATAATGATCCATTTAATACTAAGATCAAAGAAGAAGAAAGCAAAGCTTTGATTGAATATAGGGAAGCTTTAAATGATGAATTAAAGCTCCTAAAGCAAAAAGCAAGAATTGATTGGTTAAGAGATGGGGATAAAAACACTGCTTTTTTCCATAAAATGGTGAAAAGAAGGAAGCACATGAACAGAATTGAATCTATATGTAATGAAGAAGGGGTAAGATTCTATGGCAATGATTTTGTAGATCATTTTCAGAGATTCCTTGGTGTGGAAAGTAACACTAAATCTATGGATGGGATGAGTGACATGTTCACTATAAAGCTTAGTAGAGAAGAAGCAAATGCAATGATCTGCCATGTTTTTGATATGGAGATTAAACAAGCTATGTTTGATATAGATGATGATAAGGCTCCTGGTCCAGATGGGTTTACTTCTTGTTTCTTCAAGAAGGCATGGAACATTATTGGAAGTGATATATGTGATGCAGTAAGAGAATTCTTTATATCTGGGAAATTACTCAAAGAAGTGAATGCAACAATGATCTCTCTTATCCCAAAGATGAACACTCCTAACAAAGTTTCTGAATTTAGGCCAATTGCTTGCTGCAATGTATTGTACAAATGTATAAGTAAAATTCTTACTAATAGGATTAAGAGTGGGCTTGAGAAGGTTGTTAGTATTAACCAGAGTGCTTTTATTCCTGGAAGAAGTATAAATAATGTGGTGGGTAGGGAGTGTTGGGAGTGGGTGAGGCGGGAGATGGGGGGGGGGAAGCCAAGACAATATCTTACTCACTCAGGCAATTGGCTCAAAGGTTATAACAGAAAAAGGTCCCTCAAAGACGTGCTCTCAAGATTGATTTGCAGAAAGCTTATGATACTGTGAGTTGGTCCTTTCTTGGAGAATGTCTGAAGTTTTTTGGCTTCCATGGAAAAATGATTGATTGGATCATGACTTGTGTTACTACTACTGCATTCTCATTATGTATCAATGGGCAATCCTATGGATATTTCAAAGGTGCTAGGGGTCTAAGGCAAGGTGACCCAATTTCCCCATACTTATTCACTTTGGTGATGGAAGTTCTTAATCTAATCATGATAAAGAATATAGAAGAAGATGGTCAGTTTAGATATCATGCAGGATGCAAGGAACTTAAAGTTACCCATTTATGCTTTGTTGATGATCTAATGGTTTTCTATCATGGTGATGTTCATTCTTTGTCTCTGGTGAAGAAATCTTTGAATGAGTTCAGTAAGTACTCTGGGCTGCTTCCTAATTTGAAGAAAAGTACAATATTTTTTGGTAGCATTAAAGAGAATTTAAAGTATGATCTACTCAAAGTTATACCATTCTCTGTGGGAACCCTTCCAATGAAGTACCTTGGAGTGCCTTTACTTGCCAAATGTTTGGGTGTTAATGACTGTAGGAGTTTGATTGAAAAAGTGAAAAGCAGAGTTGGAGACTGGAGAAATAGATTTCTCTCTTATGCTGGGAGAGTACAACTAATAACCTCTGTTTTGGCTTCTATGCAAACATATTGGGCTGCTGTATATCTTCTTCCTAAAGCTATAGTTAAAGAAATTAGCAAAGTGATGAAGAATTTTCTTTGGGATAGCTCAGGGAATGGTAATGGTAGAGCTAAAATTTGGATTGGAAGTTGTATTAGGCTAAAGATCAAGGAGGGTTAGGGAATAAACCTCTTTAATGAGTGGAATGAGTGCTGCTTATGAAAATATTTGGAAACTTGGTAACAAAAACAGACACTATGGGTGCAATGGGTAAATAGAGTAAAATTAAAAGGGATGAGTGTTTGGGATATTGATATTGATGTTAATGATAGTTGGGGATGGAAAAAACTGATGGAGTTAAGAGACAGAATCAAACCTCATATCTTTCATAACATTGGAAATGGGAAAAGCACTTCTGTATGGTATGATAAGTGGCACCAGCTTGGTCCTTTATCCAATATCATTACTAGAAGGGAAATCTATGATGCAAGGTTTAAGGATAATGATTGTGTCTTTGATATGATTGAAAATGGCAGATGGAGATGGCCTAGTGAATGGTGGGAAAAATTTCCTGTGTTAAAGTCAATTAATGTTCCATGCATATCTGAGAAAAGTGACCAAAGTGTGTGGATAAGGAGCAATGGAAAATCGGGAAAGTTTGCTATAAGAGATGTTTGGTTGGACTTAAGAACTCAATATCCAAAAGTGAATTGGCACAAGATAGTCTGGTTTTCTCAATGCAACCCAAGACACTCATTTATCTTATGGCTTGCACTGCACAAAAGGTTACAAACTCATGATGTCTTGGCAAAATGGATGAGTGGAGTGTCTCATAGTTGTGCACTATGCATCTAACAGTATTCTTCAAAAATCTTGTTTTTTGAATGCTGCTTTTCTAAGAAGATTTGGAATGAGATAAAGGGGAGAATTCTGCTAAACACTACAAATTATGAATGGGTAGATATAATCTCTAAAACTCAGGATATGCATTACATCAACGCATCCATGAGTAATTTTGACAAAGATTGGACTGGCAGCTGTGTTTATAATATTTGAGAGAAAGAATTTAAGAATTTTCCAAAATGCTAAGAAAAAGAAGAAGACATTGCTAAGATAATATAAGATATAAAATGGATGTTGGCAAGCGCTTACCAGTCAAAAATCTAAGAGTGCTGTCAAGATCTATAAGAAATTTTTTGATGGTGAGTGTTTATGGCTCTGATACCATATTATAATTGGTAAAACTTCATTGAAAGGCTAATTGATTTTGCTTGCTTACAATTGATAACAACTATCCTATATATAAGATACAAAAGATCATTCTAGAATCATTACTATTGGCTTAGGCCCAATACAAATTAATGACTAATAAATATACTTTGAATGTTGACTTGACTTGAATATTGAATATTGACCGTTGACTTTGAATGCTGACCGTTGACTTTGAATGTTGACTTGATTTATACATGGTTAATATCGTATAATCGGATGGATCGAACAAGAACGGTGCCAAAATCAATGCAAGTGCCAGGATAGTACCGCTAGTCCTAACAATATTGTTAAATAAGCCACAATAAACCAATAGAAGCAGTTCCATTCTGTTTTAAGATGTATCAAATATTAGATACGTATATATAGACTTTGGATAATGGTGCATATATATATTTTTCGTGTCAGACATGTGCGCATTAATTCACAGCAGAGAGAGCGAGAGGGAGAGGGAGAGAGAGACGCTTTGACATAATGACTTCGTGAATAACTCCTATAATTCTTCGAAAATTTTGTGTGAACCAAATCGAAGCCTCGACCAGTTGCTTGATACTGTTTTGGAATATAAATTAGGGTTAGACACAAGTCATAGAAAAGTGAAGAGGTGACACCCTTGACACGGGCTACGATTTATCTCTAACGGATCAAATACGTCAAAATTTGCCCAAAAGAGTATTTCTAAGGCATAAAACAACCCAAATCATATTATTCCATAATTTAGTTATGTCCTGAAATATGATAAAGTCAAGACTCAATGTACTATTGCTTTATATCAATATGTGCTACATGCCTTTTTTAAATATAGAATGCAACATATGTAGAATGGTTCTGCCAAACCAATGCATTCTTGTGCCCAACCCATTGTGGCTCATTCAATTCCTCCATTTTAGTCGGTCAAGTAACTCACCCGTTTTGCCACCTCTATAAAAGAGCAAGAAAGAAAAAGTAAAGAACAAACCCCTGAACCACCATGCAAAATGGTTCTGCCAAACCAATGCATTCTTGTGCCCAAAGAAAATGTGAAGAAAGTGGAAGAACCACTTTTATGCATGGTGAAATAACTTATATGAGCCGGTAAAAGTTAACGAAAGGCAAAAAAGTTTAGCCGTGAAATAAATAAAACGACATGTTATCATTAAGCAGCTTTGCATTATAAATGATACAAGTTTTTTCAAGATACATTCACATAAATGTTCCTTTTCAAAATTATGCTCTAAGAGAGAACCCAAAATCATGTATATAGCCGGATATATAATAAGCAATAACGCTAATAAATCTTGATGGATAAACATGTGGGCAACACGGATTCCAGACAGTGCCTGAAAAAAATATAACAATCACAAAAGATGATGCCATAAAACTCTAATAAAAATCTTTATAGATAGAATCTATATGACTTACGGTTATCAATTGGCCATATAGTAATATGTACAACGTAATCACCATTAACTACACGTAAATGAGTGAGTTGTTAGGTGTCCGAATAAGCGATTTTTGTATAATATCATAAGCAGACAATAATTGAGTATACCCAGTTAAAAAAGTAGTATCCAACGCTTGTATAGTAAAATGAAAGCATCCTGAAGAAATCAAGTCGTTGAGCAAGTCTGTATACATCTCTACTAAGAACCTGCTCACCGTTTCCTCCTGCGACTTTTCTTTCAAAAATGGCAATTTGATGGAACCCAACATCTCGCCCTTTGCCCACCTTCAATAAATACAACCAGATATATAATAAGTTGCTTACTGAAGACTTATTTTTTAGCAGAATAAAAAGCATATGTCTTTATACTTTGGATTTTGGAAGGTAAGGATGGAGTATTAAATCATTATAGTACATGTGGCCGTTCAAAAATAAATAAATTATAATACCTGTATGTATTCATGATGAGTGATATTTCCTTTCCGCAAAGTTGAATTAAAACCTGCATTTAAATTTCAAAAGGCAGTGCAAGACATGGAATGAGTAAGGGTTTGTGAGCAAGATGATCACAAGTTTTATAAATCAGGCATAAATATACACAAGAGATGTAAAAAATCGGAGGCCTTCCTATAATAGGAGACCTAAAACATTTTTTTTACCGGCTTCACCCTTCAAACACTCTTGTTAAACAGTTTTTCTTTTAACGTTAACCGGGGAGAGCAAACATTTTTGACTCAGATGTATGCGGCCGCACCGAGTTAATCCCGGGATCGTTTCCGACCCTTCCCCGGTCATCCTAAAATATACACACGTAGCGAGGTTTGAAACTTTAACCTCTTGTAAGGAAAAGAGAGACCTTACTGTTAGGCCATTTGATGATGATTCATTGTTTACACACAATAATCTTTTTTTTATATCAACGAAATACCAAAAATTCACAATTAGTCTCCAGGTTTGTGTACGTTTTGGACCTCAGACTTTATAATAAATTTTCTTGCAAGGGTTTTAACATTCAGTCATCTTCTCACCATTTCTATACATTTTACATAAGTGCATTAAGATACCCTATAAAATAGTATAATTATTTTAGAAAGGAAAGAATAAAAATAAACAAAGAAACACACATTCCTATAAAATTGACTAAACATTATTATGACTTCGAAGTCCCAAAATGAAATTATCTCTATAATGATATAATTTTTATAAACTATAAATTGACAGCATTGATTATTTATAGAAGGGTCCTATCATTCTTACTCAATTTTCACTAATTAAGCCTAATCTAATGTAGTCAACTACACAAAGAGAGCCCGGTGCATTGGCCGGTTAACATGGCATAGGGCTTTTTGTGTATCTTTGACGTCGCCAAACTGCACCGTGGGTGATGTTATAGGGATGAATGTGGTTGGGGTTGGCAACTTGGCATACATTTTTTATTATGAATGATGGATATTTTTGATAGTGTGTTATAGGAATTTTATTGGGGATGTTATTTATGTTATAGTGGTGTTGTAGGGTATATGCTGAGGGTCGGTTCTCATAAGTTTTAGAGGGTATGTCACCTCAGCACGTACCCCATAACACCACTATAACTAAAACATCTTCCCCAACTATAACATGTTATAAGGCATGTGAGTCCCATAACACACCACGAAAAACACCATCACTCTTTGCATTTTTAATATGATATTAGAGGTGATTAGTTTAATTGGTTTTATAGTGAATTCATGTTTTACTTATTATAGTTTTTATAAGTTTTTTTTTATTTGTAGAGTTAATATTTTATTGTTATGTTATTTATTTTTTTCTTATTATTAAAATATTTTTATTTTATTTTTTTTCTTTTTATTTTTTTATTAAGTTTTTAATTTTCTACATTTATGATATTATTTATGTACAGTTTAAGTGGTTATTGTAATTTTGTTAAACTGATATTAATTTTAAATCTTATCTTTCTTTTTTTTTTTTCCTAATTTCTTTATAATTTTTATGTTATTAATTAGTAATTTTATTATAAATTAGTTTTCTTTTGTTTATTATTGTTTTTACATTATTGTTTCTTTATTTTTGCTTTTTATAATTCTGTATTTTTATATATTTTTTTTATATTTATGTAGTTTTTCTTTTCTTATAGTTTTTCTATAGTATATTTAGTTTCTTAAATATATGCTTATTATTAAAAATAAACTCCCGTGATGGGGCTGGCGAAATGGTCGGATAGCAGTGACACAGGGTAACCACCGATGTAGTTTGACAGCGTCATAGGACATAAAAAAGCCCTAGAGCGTTTGACTGACTGTGTTCACTAAGCACTAATGTAGTCGACTTTGTTCAAAGAATAGAAAAATTCTTAGAAACAAAACAATAAAACCCTTCGCACTATCAAAACCTCTCTTTCTCTAAAAAATTTCAGCAGAGGCCGGAGTCTCACACACACAAACAAATTACCATTTTATAAAAAAAAAACTCATTCACAATCTCTCTCACTATCTAAACATTCGGCCAATCACCATCGACTTCCACTGCCTATCACTAGCAATCAATCCATATCTGCTTTGTCTCCCACCGACTTCTCATGCCACCGGAAAAGATCCTCGGAAAAGACCACCATGGCGTCCGATTTTGTGAACTAATGTGTTTTCCACAAGAATAAAGAAAAACGTTTTTTTGAAAGCAAAGTCTTCCCAACTATTCAGCCATGGAAAAGAATAGTCACACATGTTTTTGTTACCAAAGAAAATTTGCAATATGCTTTCTAAATAGTAGTCAACTAGACATGTGATAAATGATGTAGTGTCGGCTGATATATCTCATACTATCTTTGAATGATAGTTCTTACATTGTAATATGGCCATGCAAAGTTAGTGTATAAAAGGAACACTAGTTTATGAACCTTTACGTTTACCATGGCTACCTGTTAAGAATACTTGTTTAGTATAGCGGACCTATGAAAGCGACCTATTTGAATCATTAAAACACCTGGCAAGTGACCTTTAATGGTAGTGTGATTGATAATGCGAGCCTACCTGGTTAAAAGTGGTAATTGGGTTTTTAATTTAGTAGCGATAATTGTGATTCTAGACCTTAGATGGATTATCCCTTTATCAAGAATGTCACATAGATAAGTTGAGAATCTTAATACTTGGATGATAGTTAGGGTATTAAATCTTGAATGGCTTATTCGGCTATTATGAAGAAGTAAAGAGGGCACAAAACGTACTGAACCTCCTCTACCAAAGACTCACTCAAACACAACTAGATGAACATTGTACTTAGGACTATGTCATTGATAGATTGGGAGAGTAGCAAGGTCAGCATTCATTTATCTCTTGACCTTCTCTCAATTTATTTTTATTGTTATTTTATTTTCCGTAATTTAGTAATTAGTATAAAAACTAATCGTGATTTCAAACGCAGTTGCTTAAATGAAACTACAAGCTAGACACTTAGGATCCCTTGCTCTAGTGAGCGACCCGGTCTGACCGACTCTCTATACTATCACAAACGAGTACACTGTGCGTGAGTGTTGGTGAAGTCTAAAAGATTTGATATATAATTTAAAGCTTAGTTTCACACATGAGTTACTATACCAACTCAATGTCAAGTCAATGTTTTTAACGGTGAACCTCAAACAAGAAGTTTATGTGAATCAACCTCAAGGATGCGAGGTTAAAGGAAAATAAGAAAAAGTTTACAAGTTGAAGAAAGCTCTCTATGGAATCAAGCAAGCACCGCGAGCATGGTATAGCAATATAAATGGTTATTTCAAGGAAAAAAGTTTTGACCAAAGCAAGAGCGAGGCGACCTTGGATATTAAAAATCAAGGTACAAATGACATTTTAATTGTAGCGCTCTATGTCGATGATCTTGTGTTCACAATGATTGAAGATTTTAAGAATGAGATGATGCAAAAATATGAGATGAGTGGTTTAGATCTTCTAAATCATTTTCTCGAAATAGAAATATAGCAAGACGATGGCGAAGTTTCTATTTGCCAAGAGAAGTACGTTGAGAAGGATTTTGAAGGATTTTGACATGTCGGAATGCAAACGGAAAGACACTCCTTTGGTTGTCAATGAGGAGCCCATGAAAGAGGACGGTTCGAGTAAAGTGGATGCTACACCACCAAATACCTCCCTCACATCAACAAGGCCCGACATCATGTTTGCCGCAAGTTTACTCTCAAGGTTCATGGACAATCCTAGTCAGATTATTTGGGAGTTGGTAAAAGAATTTTAAGATATTTAAAGGGTACGAAAGATTTTGGAATCAAGTTCAAAAAAATACAGATTTAAATTTGCATGGTTTTTGTGATAGTGATTGGGGAGGATGTTCTGGCGACATGAAAAGTACATTTGCATATATTTTTTAACTTTGTTAAGACACGTTTAGTTGGTGCTCAAAGAAGCTGCAAAAAGTCGCACAATCATCAATAGAGTTGCAACAACTCTAGTTACATCACAAGCAATTTTTTTTTTGAACGGCAATTATGGCTACATGGGCCCTAGCCCAAAAGGCGTAGCGAGCCCACACAACCAGGTTGGGTCCAGCCCAGAAGGCAATGACACCCTTCCTTTTACGCACGCAGGAGGAAACCCCTATCGCCCTAGCCAAGACTCGAACTTGAGACCTTGCCTAAGAGGGTAAAAGCAATGGAAGCCTACAACAGTTTTTTGCGATAGCATGTCAGCAATAGTAAACGCTGCGCAAAAAGCAATTGAAGACGGAGAGGTGCAACTTGAATTTTATGGAAAGGTTAATGGCATGTAATAGCAACGTACTTTCCCATTTGTTCTATTACCAGATACGAACCTAAAAAATACCACAATACCCATCAAACTTTCAAATTTTGTTTAATTAGCATACGTTTTAGAGTCATCTCTTGCACCGTTAGTCCTTTTGAAAAGACTAACGACCGTTTGTAATTAACTCAACATTTTTTTCTTTTCTAATTATTTTTTAAATTTTCGTTTTATTTAAAGTTTTTTGATTTTCTATAAACTTTTTTATTCGTTTTTATATACTCTTTTATACGTTTTTAAAAACGACTTTATACGTTTATATATATTTTTTTATACGTTTTTACACATTTTTATATCCGTTTTTATATACGTTTCAAACACGCATATACGCTTTTATATAAACACGTATATACGCTTTTATATATACGTTTTTATATACCTTTTTATATACGTTTGTATCCGTTTTTATATAAGAACGTATAAAACGTATATAAAAACGGATATAAAAACGTGTATAAATACGTATATAAAAGTGCATGATTCGTTGTTATATACTCTTATACGTTTTTAAAAATGACTTTATCCGTTATATATATATATATATATAAATAATATATATATATATATATAATATATATATATATATACTAATAATATATATATATATATATATATATATATATATATATATATATATATATATATATATATATATATATATATATATATATATATATAGTGTGAGGTTCTTTTCAGAACCAAATAAATGTACAGAACTGCGAGAACCAATCATAACCATTCAAATAATTGATCAAGGGCTATAAAACACTATGGCATAAATGTAAATAAATAAAAGATGATGTCACATTTTATAAGACAAAAAGGGTAACAATGTAATTTCATTTTTTCCCCAAGTCAACAGTTACATACTTGATATACGGGGATTTAGAATGAAATTTCAAAAAATTAGTCTTTATCTTAGATATCACATAACCATAACTCATAACTGCTCCCTCAACCCATCTTCCCCACCGCCGCCTCCATTCACTACTCCACCCATTCATCCATCTTTTTCTATTTTTCGTTTAACGCGTCTACGGAATTAAAGAACCCCAACTCCGATGACTTGTACAAATTAAATGACGATCACTCCACCAAACCCGCACATGATTCACATGTATCGTTCGAATACATCTTGTTTTGACAGAAGACTTGTATGTCTTTAACGGCAATGAAAAAGGATTTTGAAGTTACGTTGTTGTATTAGAATTTTATATCATATGTCGGATCCTTTTTGGTAAGTTTAAATTTGTTGATGTGATCATTATTCAATTTATGTGTCCAGTCTCTATGTTCATAATAATTTAGTTTCAGTTTTAGATGTCAGTATACATTAAAATGATTAGCACTGAGATGGAGTTGAAAAGTAATAAATTAAAAATGAAATCATTTATTGTAATCATAAAAAGGTTTGTGTTCAAAAAATAATCAAAAAAAGGTTGATGGATCCAACAAACATAGAAGTTAGGCATGATCTACGTGTAATGGAAAAGATAAGATAGAAACATGGTTGGATTTTTTATACATACATGATAAATTTTAAAATATGTCTTTGTAGTTGCGTCAATTATGTTTGTCTAATTTTCATCAGTGATACCACGTTAAAATTTATAAGCTTAAATACACATGTATATACTACTATAGCAAGGCAGTTTAATGTGTAAAGCCATGTGTTTGAACCTCTTTCTAAAGTTTTTAATTGATTGCCAGTAAATATATATTTTGAAATTCGGATGGATGACATACTTTGGAGGTGTTAACATGGATGTTTCAAGTTTAATATAAAGTACATATATGTTTCAAGTTTAATAAAAAAAATCAATGAAAAAAGTGCATATATGTTTTATTGTTGGTTCATGAACTTGCTCCTTTTGTTTAAATGTTAATTCAGTTATAACTTTATAGGATGATGTATTAAAATGGTTCAAGTTAGTATTATAAATTGTTTACTAATTATTTGTGGTTATAGGTACGAGTATGATGAGCGATATGAAGAGTGCACATGTGTTTTCATACTATCCAGCGAGAAGATAGTTATGATAAAGACGATGAAAATACATGTGCATGGTCCTAGACTACATGCACTTAGTGACCTAAGCTGATGAAAATACATGTGCATGGTTTAAGACTATGTATACCTAGTGAACTAAGACGATGAAAATACATGTGCATGGTTCAAGACTACGTCTACCTGGTGAACTAAGACAATGAAAATACATGTGCACGTAGTGAACAAAGACAATGAAAATACACATGCATGGTTCAAGATTACGCATACCAAGTGAACAAAGACGACGACAATATATGTGCATAACTTAAGTATGAAGCTAATGTTGTATAAAATGATGGTTGCACATGTATATAATTAGCAATATGTATAGCGTCTTTTTAAGAAGATTATTGTGCATTCATTATTTTCTCATTGCATTAATATATAAATTCAATCTTTGATAATTTACACGACACATGCGTCTTGAATATATAAAACCTAACATGAAGACAATTAAGAACAAGTGCTTACGTTACAAGTAGTGCACATACGCATACGTAAATTTTACCAAAAAAAAAAAAGAATTTATTTTTTTAACGTTAAAACTAAAAAAAAATTCCAAAATTTTAGGTTAATAAAAAAAAACTTGTTTTTATACTAAAAAAATACAAAATAAAAATAAAAATGTAATTTTACCACTATACCCTTTTGAATTAATAAATTAAAATAAATATCTAAAAAATCTAATTGGTTAATGATGGTTCTCGCAGTTCTGTACATTTATTTGGTTCTGAAAAGAACCTCATATATATATATATATATATATATATATATATATATATATATATATATATATATATATATATATATATATATAGATATATATATATATATATATATATATATATATATAACGGATAAAGTCGTTTTTAAAAACGTATAAGAGTATATAACAACGAATAAAAGCGTTTATAGGAAATCGAAAAACTTTAAATAAAAAGAAAATTTAAAAAATAATAAGAAAAAAAAAGAAAAACATATTTTTAGTTAATTACAAGCTGTTAGTCAAAAGGACTAACAATGCAAGAGATGACTCTAAAACGTATGATAATTAACAAAATTTGAAAGTTGGATGGGTATTGTAGTATTTTTTTTGAGTTCGTATCCAATGGAGCAAATGAGAAAGTACGTTGCTATTACATACCATTAACCCTTTGTGGAACCAATGATCAACTAGCCGACATGTTTCAGGAGACAAAAGTTACGAGTTCGCCAAAACACATTACGGGAAGAATAACTAATGTGTTTTCCACAATAATAAAGAAAAACGTTTTTTGAAAGCAAAATTCTTCCTAACTATTCAAACATGGAAAAGAATAGTTGCATATGTTTTTGTTACCAAAGAAAATTTGCAATTTGCTTTCTAAATAGTAGTCATGTGATAAATGATGTCGTAGTGTCGGTTGAGATATCTCATACTATCTTTGAAAGATAGTTTTCACATTGTAATATGGCAATGCAAAGTTGGTGTATAAAAGGAACACTAAAGATGAAACAAAAAATGTACCAGTGTTATCAAGTTATTTCAATAAAGAATTTTGTCGTGATAATATTTTGAGAGCAATTTTTGTAAGAGTAACATCTCACATATCCAACAAATTTGTACGTCCATCCAACCAGAAGATATTCATTTTCTTTTTGCTTGTTTAATTTTGCGTTTGACATGGCCGTCTTACTTGACCTCTTCTATATGTGGCAACCGTCATCGAACACTTGAGATTTTATGAATATTTCTTTTGATTTTTGTATGTCTGATTATTTGGGTTGACCTTTGATTTATGTTTATAGTGTTTTAGCATTGGGTTTGTATATGTTAGACATAAGTTTTACTAACTAAACATGATCCGAAGGTCGGGGAGGTTTAAACAAACGAGTTGTCATTTTAGAGAGAGAGAGTAGAGAGAAAAAGAAGGAAAGCTGTGTATTTATTAGATTAGAAAGAAAAACACACTTAGAAATGAAACATCACCCCTCCTTGGAAGTAAGGAGGATATATAGCCCACACCATCTATAATGATGTTAACTTAGCATTATTAGTCCCTGCGTGTGTGGCTATTGATAACTAGTTGTAATTCTGTAATGACGCTCACATTTTGAGGCTAACAATCTTCCCCCAATGTGGAGACATACAAAATTACTTACAATGTTTCTAACAAGTACAAATACAACAAAATAAAAAACTTTCAAGGTGCTTCCAATGTTGAGGATGACGTCATCGTCTTCTAGTCTTCATACGTGTACCCAGCTTGAATTTTCTTTGTCTTTGCTTGTCGAAGAACCATTGTAATTGGTATGAACTGGATTAACTTCTCCCAATTCATACTGCATGCCTTGAAAAGCTTCTTCATAGACTTCTTTTTGACGAAGTTTATGAATTAGCTTCCCCCAAACCAATAACCCTTATCTTGAGCAGATTTGAAACTTTGATGTAGCTCGAAAGATCTTTTATCTTTGACATTTAAGTGCACATCGGAATTTTGTAGAAAATCCTACATCAAACATGACTGCTACTCTGACATTTGATCTTAGTGATTATTCATTTAGGAGAACATGCTAAGAAATCAGCAACATATCTTCTCACGAATGTAGATGACTTCACAAGTAACCAATCAATCAAAAGGAAGTAGAAATCATAACACCCAGCATGAATCTACCAAACCAATATCTTCATTGACCCGTAAACCATACCAAGTACACATTTCCCCCCTAGAAGTTGAAACGATGACCTAAAGTAACAAGTTGAACCACTGATCATCTCTGCGGACTAACTTCCGGCATAGAACCTTGAGCTCGATCACGTGAACCTGTTATGCGTCCCAGAGTACACATTTCTTCCCCCAAGATGGTTACGAGCTTTCTAAATCATCATTGTCGTGTACCCTTATATACTCGAGTCGTTCATGTCTAAACAAAAGTCTTGAAAAGTTTTGAACGTCTTTTGAAAATTTTGCTCAAACAGTGAAGTACCATTAACAATTAACAGTCTGTAGAACAATATATATCTTGTGAGAATCATCAGCTAATCACATCTCTAGTCTTTAGTCCCTCTGACTAACTTTACCGACCTTTATTCATTCGGCTATCTGTAGCAACTACTGATTGAGTAAACCCGCTATACCAAACTTGAAACTAAAGTACAGTTTCTTGAATTTGTGACTTAAGTTTGCATTATTGTGATTGAAGAACACTATCCACATACGCATGTGTCTGACACTGAGCACTACAGCGTAATTCCTATAAGTGATAGCTATACACTATGAGCACTACAATATAACTCCTTACATGAGGTATAACTAGATAGTTGAGTCTTAATCTGACATCGTTGATGTTCAAGCAAGTCAAAAATCGATAGAGGGGATTGAAGAAAAGAATTATAAAATAGAAGGAAGGCTCGATGATGAAATAAGTAAACGCCTTCGTAAATTTCCACTTTAATCTCAAAGAAGTGATAATAAATCAACCCCGTAGTCACTTATCATTCATATTCCCAAATACTAGCCGTTTGACGTTTAAGTGAATCTTACACGGATCGTTTTAAGTGTGATGTTTTGTGTTTGTTTGTTGTTGGTTTTAGGATTTTAGTCCTTGTCTAATGATCGTTAGAATCCTTGATAACGAAGGGCTAACGAGGTGTAATTAATTTCTTGTTAAGAATGGACTAATGGTGTAATGGAGTTTGATGTTAAGGGTTAACATTGTCAGTTACGTCTAGGGCTTGTAACTTTTAAGTCTTCAACTTAGTATTGACCGAGCCAACTCAGCAAGGGAAAAGAGCTCGTGACTCGCTTGTTTAACAGCTTAAACTCGCCTAATTATCACGTTTAAACTCGCCTGAATCCCTTGAACTCGCCTACATCTTGATCTTGTAACTCGCCTTGTTTGAGACCCCGTTACTCACCTAGTTTTCTTCTCTGACTCGCCTAGTTTTCCCTGACTCGCCTAGCATATAAATTAAGTCGTGTTAACTCGCCTGAATTTTGCACCCTTGTGACTCGCCTAAGACTTGAACCCTTGACTCGCCTTGCTAGATAAACCTGTGACTCGCCTTTGATCACAAGTACACACTCCCATAGGTCACAAACTCCATACTCGCCTGCTAGTGTTTTAAAATGTGCAAACTCACCTGCTTTTTAAACCCAAACACGCCTAGCATAACCTTTTAGACTCGCTGTTAATACAAATAATGTCTAAAAACGTTATTTATATTTTTCAACCTCTCTACGTTTTTAAGATGACAAAATGTGAAAATGTTCACGATAAAAATAAAATTTACAAGTTATTAATGAGTTTTAATCCATTTCTCTCCTTTTTGTCGAATCCAAAAAGGTTGATCGTCGAGTAGAGAAGAAAGAAATCGACGATGCCAAGACTATCGAACTTATGGGATATTGCTACAAAACCAAGTTAGAAATATAAGTGCAAGAAACATTTCTAACAAGTAGCAATAATTACGACAAATATATATATATATATATATATATATATATATATATATATATATATATATATATATATATATATATATATATGGTTATGTAGAAAAGAAGTAGCCAACTAAAGATACGCATGCAAGTTACCCTTAGTAATAAAAGTTCATTCATTCATAATAATAATAAAGCAAATTCATACATGGAAGTATGAATATTACAATACTAGATTTAAAAGCACAGCATAAAGAGACATTTTAAACTAAAGCTAAACTAGTTGATTCTTGATGTCTAGGAGATACCACAAGCAAAAGATGGGTTATCGATTATTTAGATGAATTAAACATAAGAGAATGTTTAATAGTGACGAGGTGATAAGGGAGATGTTGGTGATGCATTGTTCGGTTGTGGTGGAACTCGATATAGGGGACGTGTGAGAAGAAATTGAATGAAGTCAAGCTTATTTCTTATTGATTGAAATTGATTTCGGGTGTGCATGCAACAATGGTAAAACCTCGAGTGAAAGTTGACTTGGTCAAGAGTAGCGGGGTGAATCAAAGGTGGTTTCATGATGGAGATTTGTTTCTAGAAGTTGAGAAATGTGGTGGAGGTGATTTGCCATTAGATCCCTATTTGGATTGTTGATACGTGGTGGAGGGGGTTGAGGATTAGCTCTTGGTGGAATTAGAGGTGAGACATTTTGAGATGGTGATGGTGATTGAGGTGTATGAGTGGTTTTTCTCCAAACTTGTCTTAATGAAATCCTAGGTTTTCTTTAAAAGTTTGGAGGTGGGTGAGAAGAACTCATTTGAGTGGATGACTTAGAACAAGGAAAGAAGAGAAGATGGTGAATGATGAAGATGAGTAGTGGTTTATATATTGGAAGGAAGAAAATAATGTGGAAAAACATGGCATTGGGTGAAAAAGGCTTAAAAGGTTGTGTGTCTAAACAGAGTAATGCCAACTGGGGATAGAATAGAGAGGTCAAAGTTGCTGGAAAAATGAGAGAACAGTAAAAAGTTCGTGATCCTGCTGTTGGCGGTCCCTTAAATGCTGGGCGGTCCCAAATATGTTTGGGGGCTGCCCCATGTATTTGGGGGACGTTTTCTGGGGATGACCAATTTTTCCCAGTATTCTTAGTTTTTCACTGTAGTGCAGAAAAGAAAGGTAGTGACAGTAGGTTGTAGCAAATCATATTTCTCAAGAATCAACTAATTCTATCCATGTGTAACTAATGTCATGAAAATTAAATTTGAGGGAAATCAAGTATAAACATTAAGATAACTATCTAAGCATGCGTTTGCAATTATAACAAAACATCTTAAGGTAGCATGCAACTAGAGTTTAGGATGATAAAATTGAATGATCATCCAAGGCAGATTATATTGTACCTTAAAGCCTACTAACAAATCCATAATATCATGTAGCAAGGCATAAGATAGTAAGTGAAATAAGAAATAATAATAATAAGTATCGAACATGTCTTCAACTTTGTTCACTTCTTTTATACCCTTCAACACGTTCTTGAGGGCTCTTCCGATTGACCTTAATCTGTTCCGGTGCTCATCTCGGTATTGACTTTGGTGATTTAGGATTTCGGTTTGGTAAGTGTGCATGATTTGATTTTCATGAGGTGGGTTTTTAAAGACTCGGGGAAAAACATTTGACAAAGAGTTGACAAATCAAGAGGGTGGCGGAGTACTAGCACGAGAAGTATCTTTCTCATTTTCATCATCATTGTCATACATGTGATGAGATGATGATGAATGAACGAAGACGAAGGGGAAAGAAGCGGAGTATGAATGACGACATCTTTTCGTGACATGATCCGCTCGCGTCTTTCGCTCATAATGAGGAGCGATGGGATACATAACACGATCATACAAGATGTAGCTATCATTTGACAATTCGGAAAATTTGACACAATGTGATTGAATTATCTAGTCAATAACATTCCATAAGGTATATTGACCTTATGTTGTCGCCTAATGGCTTTCATTTATTTTAGAATGAAAAATGTTAGATTGTAGTTTGTGGAAGTCGCGATGCAATAAAGCATGTGACATAGACATGTCGGGACATGATCCCGGTTACCACCTAGACAAAATGCGTTTTCACGAATGATTTCAACCCAAGACTTCATATGAGATCGAATTTCATGATTTAAAATTTCATTTTCTTCAACATCAATGATTTTCTTATGACGAATACGAGTTATGAGTTTTGTTCGAATGATTTGAATTAGGGATTTGATGTCATTGGGAGAGGGAGGAGAGGTTTGATAAATACCGTTTGAGGGAGTACAAATCTCCAAGTAGTCAAGTGACCACTTGTCGGAATAGGAACAATGACCCTTGAAGGGAATACCCATAATTTGACCAAACTCTTCGAGAGTGAAAAAAATGGTTTATTTTGAATAAAAAAGTGACCCTCAGGATTATAGTCAATATGAAGTTGACTATATAACTCAAGAACAAAACGGGGAACAATTTGCTCGTTTATTTTCAAAAGACACTCGAAACCGATTGACCCAAACTTAGCATTAAGATTATTCATGTCATCAAAATCTTGATTTACATCCCGTCCCTCATGAATGTATCGTTTTTCAGGAAGTTTAAGAGCGTTTTGTAGAGGTTGATTGAATTCATTTGAGATAATTGGAATATAGTTACGAGTGTTTTAATGATCAGGCCCAGTTACTCGAGGCATTGTCACCTAAAAAGAAAAATAATATAGAGTTTTATTATTGTGAACTAGTATTGTTAATAAGAATTTTTGCCTAGTGTGTGCCTATATGCAACAAATGTTGAGTTGCTGCTAACTCGACTCTAAAACAAAAACCTATGAGTTAACCCAAACACTCCTTAATTCAATTTTGCTCATCCAAACAAGTCGAAAAATACATATTGATTATGTATCTCGATTAATGGGCATGAGATCATCATGCATTAATGCAAAAACGTTTTTAGAGTGTATTAAAAATGCATTAAAACATTTTTGTGATGTTCCTATCGTGAGAAATTTCAAAAGAAATTGCAGGTTTTGTTCATATCAATTTTTTTTATCAAACAAAATTCAATCATGCAATTCCTATGTCTACGAGAAGCATATTAGTTATACATTGTGCTATTGTAGTCCTAATTGCATACAATTCAAAGAAAAATGAAAAAGTCTCTAATTTTGATTTTGTGTTCATCATGAATCCTAGACACTAATTAATGAGAACATTGATGGAATGAATTACAATTGATGATCTTACTGATGTTAGGATTGATTATTGATGTTGATTTGATCTTCAATTTGAGTTTTAGATGTTGATTTTAAGATTTGGTGTGTTTATGGTGGTTTTCGTCGTTGCACTTAGAGAGAAAGGGTGTTTGTTTTTGAGTTTAACAAAACTGGGGTGACAGACACATGTCTCGACTGGTGGCGGTCCCATATCGATATGGGGACCGCCCTCAGAAGAGGGTTTTGGACAAAATTTTTGAAAAAGATTTGCAGAGGGAGTGACGTTTTAATTTGCATTTCGTGAATTAAAAATGCTTAAAATACTTTGGATGAAGTAATTAAGTTGTCATGACACGGAATGGAACAACGACTAGAACCGAGACAAAAGAAAAGAAGAGAACGATTTACGAAAGGTGTTCCATCATTCCTAAACCAAGACAAAGTTAATTAAACGATTCACGTTTAAGGGGTTTAGTGAGGATGTCGGCGATATTATCTTCGGACGAGACTTTTTCAATAGAGATATGTTCGTTCTAGACATTATCCTGAAGAAAGTGGTGACGGATTTCGATGTGTTTAGTCCGCGAGTGTCGCATCGGGTTTTTGCTAAGGCCAATCGCGCCTTTAGTCGCACATGATCGGGACGTCATCGAGTTGTATGTCGTAGTTGATGAGAGCTTGTTTCATCCATAGTGCTTGTTGACATGCATTTATGGCGCTTACGTATTCGGCTTCGGTCATGGATATAGCAAGAGCGATTTGTTTCTTTGAGAACCACGATGTTAGACAACATCC
>BQNB010020966.1:0-22377 GCA_026074375.1 Tanacetum coccineum | reverse complement strand
AAGTCTTGCAAGATCATCTAGAAAGACTTGTTCTTCCTCTCTTGGACCTCCTCTCTTATTATCTGATTTTGAAGCAGATATGTTTGTGGAATCCCAACATCAATTTTGTCTTTTGTGCCTGTATTTTGGTTAGATTCTTGTTGACCTGCATGAAGGTTAGCTTGATTCTCTGATCTAACAGAATGATAGTTCATAGAATCAGTCAAATAATCAAGGTCAAAAAGCCAATTTGGTCCTTTCCCTGCAACATTGGGTTTGTTCTCTATGGTGTTCAAGATGGTCACATGGCACCCAAAAGGTCTTATATAACTTATAATTGGTGTCTTACCAGTTAAAAGTTCATAAGGTGTCTTATTATGAGGCTTGGTCACTAATACCCTGTTTAGAACATAACAAGCAGTACTAACTGCTTCAGCCCAAAAAGTGTTAGGTAAAAATGAATCTGCAAGCATGGTCCTTGCTGCCTCAATAAGGGTCCTGTTCTTTCTCTCAGCAACTCCATTTTGTTGTGGAGTTCTGGCATTGCTGTATTCCCTCTTGATCCCTTTTAACCCACAGAATTCAATAACATCCCTGTTTTTAAATTCTGTTCCATTATCACATCTAATAGTTTTAACCTTTTGATTCAATTGGTTCTCTATTTGTCTTATAAAGTCCTTAAGGATTGCACTAGTTTCATCCTTAGTTCTTAAGAAAAATGTCCAACTAAATCTGCTAAAATCATCAGTGATAACCAAACAATAGGTCTTATGGTTTATGCTTCTGACAGATGTAGGTCCAAACAAGTCCATATGAAGAAGTTGTAGGGTGTGGCTAATAGAGCTAACTAACTTGGCCTTACAAGAAGCTTTGTGTTGCTTTCCTTTCTGACAAGCAACACAAGTGTGGTCATTTTGAAAAAGCTTTGTAGGTAAACCTCTGACAAGGTTTCCCTTCACAAGTCTGTTTAGGTTTTTGAAATTAACATGACCCAACCTCCTATGCCATAAGTTAGATTCATCAGTTGTAGCCTTTGCAATTAAACAAGCCAAACCTCCTAAAGGAACAATGTTCTCTAAATTGAAACTGTACATATTGTTTTGTCTGGGGACTTTAAGTAATATTTGATTTTCATCAGGTAACTTAAAATCAGGAGACAAAACAAGACATTCAGAGTCAGTAAACAGAACCTTGTTCTTTTTGTCACACATTTGTGACATAGAAAAGAGATTGAAAGGCTGAAGTTCTTTCACAAAGCTTACATCCTCAAAATCTAACTTACCAGTTTTAATTTTCCCTTTTCCAGTAATATAACCTTTACTACCTCCAAAGGCAACAGGGCCACCATTAAAGTCTTGAAAGTCAGCAAGGTAAGCCTTGTTCCCTGTCATGTGCCTGGAACATCCACTATCAATAATTCCTTTATTCTTTAGAGTTCTATGTGGATTATCCTGCACATGTAAAAGAAAGAGATTAGTCTCTCTTAGGGACCCAAGCCTGTTTGGGCTTGAGTCTGCCTAGTGGATCTTTGAAAGTTGAACAATTTCTAAGACTAGATCCACCATTGTATTTGGAGAGAATATTATTGTTGTATCCTTTTGTTCTCCATACACAACCTGCTGAGGACTTAACAGCAGTGTCCCATTTTACCCCAACAGTACTAACTTGTTTTACCTTAGCAGTATAAACCTTTTGTTTTGAGAAATTTGTTTTTAGTACTGTTGTTCTTTTGAAAGGCCTTGTTGAAGGTGAATGTGTTTTGTGAAAAACATTTGCTGGTCTAACACCATTCACAATGGGCTTAACAGTATTAACTTTCAGAGCAGTGCTAGTTAGTACTGTCTGTCTTGCTGGTCTAACACCATTCACAATTGGCTTAACAGTATTAACTTTCAAAGCAGTGCTAGTTAGTACTGTCTGTCTGTTAACATTTTGTCTAGCAGTACTAAACTTGTTAGTACCGCTAGCTTTAGCAGTATTAACTGGATTAATTCCAGTTCTTGTTTGTACTGCTAAAGGAACAAATTGATTTTGTTTATTTACCCTTTGAACATTGTTCCATGTTGGTTTCCTTTCCTTTGTACCATTACCCTTAGACATATTTTGTTTGCTTAGTTCAACTTGTTTAGCCAATTTTACATGATAATCACAATCTCTTATTAAATGACTAAAACTACCACACACAAAACATGCTCTTTCAGTAAACCCATGCCCCAACTCTTTGTTGTTAACCTTAGGTTTTTGACTATGTGTAGATGATTCTTAACATTTTCCCTAGGAGTTTTTACTTGCTTGTTAGCAAAACTAGGTGTATCAAGTCCTTTAGTTTGTACAGACACATACTCATCATCACTATCTGATTCATATTCCTCAATGATAGGAGCATCAGACCAAACCTTAGGTTGAACTTCTACATTTGATTCATTGACAACTGGTTCAGACACTAATTCAGAAGGTTCTGTACTAATGTTAGAGTCACAGGTATCAAGTTCAGTTGTTTGGGATTCAGATTCACTTGGTTGAGTCTTTTCTGGACCATATGTATATTGTGAGTCATCTATTTCAACATCAGGTCCAGAGGGCAAATAATTCCCTGTCATGGGTGGGGGTACTGCTTGCATTTCACATGTTTTAACAAGCCTTTTATGCAAAGGTGGATTTTCAAAATCACTTTTATTGCCCTTAAAGACACTTTGCAAAACTTCATTTTCATAACTCAAAATCCCACTATATCTGTAATCACCATACCCGAGCCCAAATTTATCACTGGCACTCATAGGATAATTTACAATTTTACCAAGATTTTTTGAAGAATGATTCCATTTGTCTACTATTACTTCTAAATCATCTTTTTCTTTTTGAGCTTTAGCCAACAATTTCTTATGGTATGTTAGAACATCTGTTTTATCATCTAAATCTATTTTCATAAATTTGATTTTTTGTTCATACCAAAGTTGACCTTGTTGATGGGCAACTAACTGTGCTTCAACTTTCTTAAGACCTTGAGTATAAGCCTTTATTTCTACGCTAGCATCACTAAGTTGCTCTCTCTGAGCATCATATAGTCTTTTAAGGTTAGCATAAGACTCTTTACACTCATTTGAACAGGAAGGTACCTGTGTGTCTGATCCTGAGCTGTTGCTAGCCATGAAAGCATAATTTTCATCATCTTCTGAATGAGTTGTCCAGTCAACACTTTCTCCATCAACTGTCACCAATGCTTTAGACTCTTCTTTCTTTCCAGTTCTGCTCCCATCTTTATTTCCAGGATTCCATCCATCCCTCCTCCTGTTATCTTCCTTTGTTCTACACTCTCTTGCAAAATGCCCTGTTTTGTGGCAGTTGTAGCATTCCACTTTGGTTTTATCAAAACCAACAGGTTCTTTTGCATCAAACTGTAGCTTTCTACCAGTCTTCTTGTAGAACTTCTTTATTCTCATGGAGATCATTGCCACTTGCCATTTTAAGTCCATTTCTTCAAGGTCATATTCATCAACCTGGTCTAAGTCCTCATGATCCAGTTGAGGACAACTTGATTGACTTGCAAGCAAGGAATATGATGATGTTTGTTCATGCTTTGAATAATGACCAGAAGTATTGGAAACACCATGAGCGGTACTAACATCATTAGTACTGCTGGTGTTTTCAGAAACAAATGCTACATTTTGCAAGTTGGAAGATGATGCAGTAGAGCCTTTTACATCATTTTCAAAGACTCTTAGATTGTTGTACAAGTCATCAAAACTGAGACTGTCCATTCCTGGTTTGTTCCTCATAATTAAGGAAACTTGTAACCAAGCAGAAGGTAGAGATCTTAGAAATTTCTGATTTGCATCTTCAGTAGATACACCTGCTCCATGAATCTCTAACTGACTGAGTAGACTTTGAAATCTCTCATAGCCTTTGTGAATGCCATCTGAGTTGGATACAGTGAATCCTTCAAACTGTTGCTTCAAGATGTACTTCTGCATCTTTTTGGATTCATCATTTCCACCAAATCTGGATTTGATGGCATTCCACATTTCTTTTGCATCAGTCATCTTATGGAATTTAGCTAGATGATCTTCTGGTATGGCCATTAGCAAGGTGGTCCTAGCTTTTCTTTCTCTTTCTCTGGCCACTATTTCTTCTGCTGTTTTAGGAGGCAAAATTTTAAGTTGTCCTGATGTATCAGTTGTGACTGACACAGGACCATTCCCATTTTGGATAACCTCCCAAATTGGATAGTCTGTATGAGCCAAGTAGTGTTCCATCTTCATAGCCCATATATCATATTCTCCCTTTTTGAGAATAGGCAGCTTTATTGTTGAGACTGTATGAGGAGTTTGTTGTGTTGGTGTTTGTTGTGTTGCTGGTGGAGGTGGTGGTGGTGGATTCTCATCTTGTGTTTCAGACATGTTTAGATTTGTTGGTTGGAGATGAATAACTGGTTTTTAACTGTTCTTCTTGTTCAGAGTTTCTCAAAGCTCTGATACCACTTGAAGGTCCTGATAAACTGAATGGATCTTTGCAGCCTATAAAGGATGATAGCCAAGATGTATAAATACAAACGACTATGTAGAAACAATGACTATGAATACTATGTGTTAATGCGGAATCTTAACACAGGTACCAAGAAGAACAATGAACAACTGAATAACAACTTTATTAAAGTGTTCTTGAGGATTACAGATTGCTAACTATGATATATGATTTGCTAAACTTCTGTGTTCATATATATTCAACATACATCCGTCTAACTATGCCAAAAGCGATCCTTTTATATACCAAGGATAACCCTAAAAGGCTTACAAATCTTTTTGACAAATATCTCATAAATATCTTTTAAATATCTTCTCAACGGTACTAACTAACTTTCTACTAACGGTACTAACTAACTAACAGTACTTACTACTTTGTACTGTCGGTACAAAGTATAACTGTCGGTACTAACTATTTGTACTGTCGGTACTAAGTTAAGAAAACATTAATCCTAACATAAGTCTACTACCAGCAATCTAAAACTCACCCCCAGTTCAGGTTTAGCTGTTTTAGCTAGTTCAACGGTTCAGCGGGTGGGTTCATTGAACAAGATCAATGGGTTGAATCAGTGGGCTGGTCCACTTCAGCGACCGGGTCAGAGTCAGGGTACACTTGGTTTAGAGTCAGAATCAAGTTTTGTTACTCAGTAAGTGGGGTTCGAAACTGCTTTAGCTTTAACACTGATCAAACATCAGCTACTCTTCCCACTGATTCTTTATAGTCAGCTATTTAATCCAAAGCTGATGTGTATTCACTGATAATTTTTATCAGCCCCTATTCTACCTTTATCTCAACCGTCCCTTACCGAAATTTCATCCTCACATACCCATTTATTCAGCTGACCCATATCAGGCTATGCCCGAAATACCAGCCATCTAATCAGTCCCTTCGTTCTACAACGTATGGCTCAGCGACCCGCTTTTAATCATTCTATTGCCACCATAGTTTTTGTGGTTCAGACTACAACTTAACGACATGCTTATGCTTAGCCAATAACATCAACGAATGCATTTGCTCCCTTATACAACTTATCCCATCAACTACTTCACCATTATCCACTGATCTTATACCCTTCAGCTGGTTCAACGAGTTATGCGAGTTCAGTGGTGTTGATCTCACGCCTTGATCGATTCTTTATGATATAAAGAGTTTGTTACCTTGGAAAAATCCAAAATAACAAAGATTGAGACTTTGTATGTATATCAAAGTGTATGCGGAATCTACACTTTGATACTCTAGAGAAATGTATGAATGAAACAGTAATGATCACACACACAATAAACACAAAACTCACTGCTTCAATATTATAAATAATACGAGTACTCTTTAAGTACTGGGGTTACAAGACCTAGAAGCTATAACAAATTTTTTCTAAATGTATCTCTTGAAGTTCTATCTATCACAACTCTAGGGATCTCCTTTTATAGAAATACAAGGAGCCCTAATTAGGTCATTTAGTATTTTATTAGTGATCATGGAGTGACTACAAAATTCTGCTATAATCTAAAAACTTGAATAAAGTGATTTAAGGTATTTAGAGTATAACTAAGAGTAAGTGAAGAAATTGTGGGTGTTTAAGAAGCAGTTTAAGACATTAGTATCCATCAATTAAAAGGTTACATGTTTAAGGCCGTGAAACCTTAATCATGCGTAACTCGTAGATTTTGTTTGTGTAGACTTTGCTTGGAATTTGTGTGCGCGTTCGTGAAGCTTGAGGTGAGTATTCATAGCCCCTTTTTCTATGTTTTATTGGGGTTAAAATGATATTAAGTTGTTTGAAATGTTTTATATGCTATGAATACTTGTTTTAAATTGGTTTATGGACATTACTTGATATTGTATAACTTATGTGTATGCATTTTTTGATCAGAGGGGTACGCCTACCCATGATGGATCAGAGGGGTATGCCTACTCGGGATGGAACGAAGGGATATGCCTATCCTATATTTGTGTGGTACATTATGGGTGAGCTTGGTTGCTTATAGTGCCAGTGTTAATCTAAGCCTGAATGTGTAATTAATTATGTGATGATTTTAATTGCTGCATTTGTGTATAATATTCTTGTATGTCCTAATGATTTCTGATTCACAGCAAGAGTAAGTAATTTATGTCAAACCTGTGAATCTCACCAACATTATTGTGGACGTTTTAAAGTATCATATTCAGGTGAGCATATTATGAGCCAAGGAAGTTAAGTTGGAGGCTAGAGAGACTTTAGGAAATCTGCATTTTGGAGCCTTCTTTTCAAAAGACTTCATTTCATATTTTCGTACTTTGGTTATTTTGATTAATCATGATGTTATGTTTGGATTTATTTTTCTATGTCTATGTATTGTGTGTGCGATTAAACTCAATACAAGACCCCTCTTGTGTTAGGGGTCGTCATAAAACTTTAGATTTTATTTTGTTGCATTCTAGTTATTCTCTATTGTTGACACCAATGTGTTATGATGATGCCTATCTTGTTACGCCTCACGTTTTCGCCTTGGCGGGGTGTGATAGATTGGTATCAGAGCCTTTGGTTATAGAGAAGTAGGTGGTTTAACCTAGACTATAACCTAGGAGTACTTCATATAGCTGCATACTATGATCTATATATTTAGCTTTCTAGGCGTTTTGTTTTCTTGCTTTCCTCTGAGTTTTATTTTGACCTACGAGCTACTCGATATCAGAAGATTCAGAAGAGAAGCCAATTGAGGAGGAGCCTTTCGAGGGACCGAAAGAGGAAGGGTAGTTAAAGAGCTGCAGAAAGAGGTCGACTAAGATCTCCTGTCGGATGCTCGTAGTAGGCATGGACCCGCGGAGTCGGGTGATTATTGCGAAAGCAAAGTCAAACCCAAGAGAGGCCCAACATAAGTTTATTTCATCTTCTACCTCAACACGTTGCTATTATCGATGATTTCTTTTGGGTATTTTGTATTTTGAGGCATAATGAGGCTTTTGTTTTTCATTTTGTCCTTATATATATAAATATTATTCTGGTGGATCATTATGTTTGTATATATTGGAGTCATGCAACATTTGCTATGTGGTATATGTGTATTATCATTGATCTGTGTAGTCTTGGAAGTAAGTATACATGTGAAAGGATGCAATTATAATTATGGTGGCCAACATAATTATAAAGGCATCACACACGTAGACTTGTGACCATGATTGCATTGATTGGTGTTTGTTTGTTAGGTGGTAGAGTAAGATGTGGTGATGTGTGCAATCCTGATAAGGATGGTTGTATGGTTAGGGAATTCTTCTCTTAACCTAATGTGCGATAATGTTAAGCTTAGTTTCGTAAGTTGTAAGTTTCCCTTCTACCTAACGTTTGCGGATACCCTAGACACTTGTTATTACCACTATTCTAATTATTAAGGTCGCTCGTTTGTTCGATTATTCGTTCGGATCCATAACTATCATTGTAGCATTCTTTGTTCGTATCATGTTAGTACGGATGTTCTATCTTTCCCATATAGCGACTTGATATGTTTTAGACTGACCAGAGACTGTCTACTTTTTGGCAATCGGTACGTTTTTTCATTGTTCTTCCCTTTCAATTGAATACTCGTATGATATTGATTAACCTTTTAAGGCAATATTTGTTCGTGACAAGTTAGTACGAATATTTACTCCCATCTTTATATATCCTTTGGTTTTCATAACACGTTTGTGACGTGTTAGTATCGATGTTTTTCTATGTTTGCTCTTTTGATCGTTATTATGGATAAGACCTTACATTCTTCATTTGGTTCGTAATGTCTTGCATGATTTTCTGCTTTACGGTGGTTTGTTTGAACTGTTATTCTGATTATATGGTTCCTTGTACTTTCTTTCTCTCACTTCAAAACAATAGGTTTGCGTTAAAGTCCTTATGACATTTCACAATCCCTTTTGGTATTACGATGTCCTTTGTTTGAGTTGCATATTTTATATTGAGGCCGAGCTATAAAAAAATCCTTTTGAATTATATCTTGATAAGGCTTGGGGAAAACTATTTTTTTAATTCATTTATTTTTATAAATACGTTGTGATACCGCTTTTATGTGAATGTCTCTTATATTTATGAAAACTGTGTTTAAAAAGATCTTTATAAATAAGATATGGTTTAAATGAATCCATACAAATAAGTTATGAAACTTTTTTATGGAGCTTGAAAATGTTGTCTTTGAAAAGTAGGTTAAAATGATTCATAATGGTAAAATGCGATACACCGTTAAATAAATATTCCTGGATTTTCTATAACAACCATGTTTAAAATGAATTTTTATAAAGATTATATTCAAGACAATTTTAAGATTTAAAATGATTCTTTTTATTTTAGACGACTTTCTTTATTGTTTTAAAATGAATTTTTCTTAAAAGTATTTAGTTGGTTCTTTCAAGCAAAAGTCAATTATTGGTATATGGATTCTATCTTCTCATTTGATACGTATTGTTATTTGTTATGTGTTCCTTTTGTCGTGGTAAGTTTGTTGATTCTTTCGTTTGTATTTTCTATTGGTGCATATATTCTATCTTTTTTAAAAGGATTCTCAAGACATTCGATCCGCGTCTATTTGCATCTGTGAAATCCCTTATATGTTTTCTATCCTTTGATTCGATCTTCGTTTGCTACCCTATTTGTTAGTTCATAACCCTTAGAATTCATTTAAAATACGTTTTACTTGACCAAGTCACTCTCCGTGGGGAGCACATGTGTTGTTAAGAAGGACGGCTCATTTCAAATGTACGTACACTATCGAGAGTTAGACAAGCTGACCATCAAGAATCTTCCCAGGATCGACGACTTGTTCGACCAATTACAAGGTTCGCGTTATTTCTCTAACATAAATCTTCGTTCCGGTTAGCATCAGCTGAGAGTGCATGAAGAAGACATTCCAAAGACTGTATTTAGGACGCGGTATGGGAACTTTGGGTTTACGATTATGCCTTTTAGGTTAACCAATGCACCAGCGGTTTTCATAGACTTAATAAACCGGGTGTGCAAGTCGTATTTAGACAACTTTGTTATTATGTTTATTAACGATATATTAATATAATCGAAGTCTATAGAGGATCATGAAGTTCATCTGAAGTTAGTATTAGAGTTACTGAAGAAGGAGAATTTGTTTGCCAAATTTTCCAAGTGTGAATTTTAGTTACAAGAGGTACATTTCTTAGGACATGTGGTCAACAGCAACGATATTCATGTAGACCCAAGTAAGATTGAAGAAATGAAGAATTGGAAAGCCCCGAAGAACACCGTCTTAAATACGTGTCCATTTCTGGGATTGTGGTTACTATTACTATCGACGTTTCATTGTGAATTTTTCTAAGATTGTTAAACCCTTTACTTCACTGACACAGAAGAATCAAAAGTATGAGTGAGGTGTGGATTAAGAGGAAGCCTTCAAGACTTTAAAGGACAATTTATGTGATGCACCAATATTGTCTTTGTCGGACAGAGCAGAAGATTTTGTAGTCTACTCTGATGCATCAAATCAAGGATTGAGATGTGTGCTCATGCAAAGAGGCAAGGTGATTGAGTACACATCACTGAAATTAAAGATTCACAAGAAGAACTATACCACGCATGATTTAGAATTGGGTGTAGTGGTCTTTGCTCTTAATATTTGGAGACATTAGTTGTACGTGACGAAAAGTGTTATCTATACAGATCATAAGAGTCGTCAGCATATATTTGAGCGGAAGGTGTTAAATATGCGCCAAAGAAGATGGATTAAATTGTTCAGTGACTACAATTATGATATTCGCTACTATCCAGAAGAGGCGACTATAGTGGCTGATGCGTTGAGTAGGAAGGAGAAAGAGAAACCAAGATGAGTACGCGTAATGTCCATTACTGTTAGTCAAGTGTTAAGGACAAGATATTGGCTGCTCAAAGGTGAGGCGTCCAAAGAAGAGAACGAGCCAGCAGAAATGCTGCGTCGCTTGGATCAACAAATGGAAAAAAAAAGATGAAGGTTTATACTTTGTGGATAGAATATGGATTCCTTTGATAGGTGATGCAAGGACCATAATTATGGATGTGGCGTATGCTATGAGATACTATGTTCATCTAGGAGCAGATAAGATGTATTATGATTTACGAGAGATGTATTGGTGGTCGGGTATGAAGAAGGATATAACTACATATGTTGGTAAGTGTTTTGACTGCACGGAAGTGTAGGCAGACATCAGAGACCTATCGGTATGTTTAACAACCAATATACCAAAGCTTGACGAGGTCAAGTGGGTTGATTATGATAACGATTTGTAACAGTTGATAGATTGAACAAGTCAGCTCATTTTCTTTTTTGTTATTTAATATGTACTACTTTTTTTGATTTTTTTGTAGCCTTGTTTTGGGCCGGAAACCGCGTTAAAATAGTGTTTTTAAAATTTTGAATATTTTAACTAAGTGTTTTAAAACAAATATTGTGGTATAAATGTTTTAGACAAAAAAAATTAAAAATTAAAAATATAATTTTTACACATAACATGTAAACCAAACACCCCTTTTCTTTTAATTAACTACTACTAAACTAAAAACCAAACACCCTTATGTTTTATTAGCTCCTATAAAGTGACAAACCAAACACTCCCTCAATAATTTTTTTTATAAAAACTCAAGCCCAAGTTTCCCCTTTTATAAAAATTTCATATAAAAGCCCATACCCACTCCCATTAATAACCGAATAACACACACTCACTCATACTTATAACGATAAAAAAAAATATACTCTGTCACTCTTCTTTTTCTTTTGTTCGACATCAAGAACACAAAACCACCAATATCACCTTCAAATCTTCATAAAAACCCTTCCATTATACACCAAAACACTCATAAAATTTGCCCTAATCATTCTCTACTAATAAAGCCAACATGCAAGACTTTTTATAAAATCTTCAATTTTTCAAGGTTTTGTGTTCCTGGGGTTTTAATGATTAAAGGGTTGGAATTAGTGCAATGGGTTTAGATCATGAAGGATTGTGACAAATTTTGGGTTGGATAAAGGATTGATTTTGAATTTGTGTTTCCGGCGTCTCGTTGGTTCGGCCGGATACTAAACCCCTCAAGGATTTAGTGTTTTTGATTTATCTTGATTCCTATTGCATTGTTAGCCATTTTCTTTCTATCTTAATTTGATTTTAATTATACATGTGCATGCTTGCCAATTTTGAATAATTAGGAATCCATGATTAAATTGTGAAAAAGAGGATTATTGGTTTATGCATGTTGTGGATGATCAAATTAGGTAAGTAATAATATACGTTTAGTTTGTAGAGTGTTGGATGCAAGTTGATTAGCGAAATAAATAACAAATTATGAAGGTTTTAGACCCCTCTTTTAGATCAGATTGTTTAGGCTTGAATTAGGGAGATGAGAGTTGTTGTAAACTGAGATATTAATGTTTAGGATGATAGGCGTCATCCTAATGAAGATTTTGATATAAGGATCGCGTGCTAACTCTTAATAACGAAAAAGATATGGTGATTTGAATTTGGAAAATTGTTTCGGCAAAATTCTGCACACGTTGTTTTTGTACAGAATTTTAGTCCATTTTGCGAGTAGTGTAACTTGGTCATGCCAATAGCTTTTGTTGGGAATTAAACTTATCTCACTTAGTACTGCCAAAGGGAAGAGTTAGTACTGACAAGCTTAGTTAGTACTGCTAGTGTTATAGTTAGTACTGCCAGTACAAATTGATAGTATTGTTAGTTTATTAGTACTGTTAGTTATATAGTTATATAACAACCGCAATTTTCATAAATGTAAATATCCATCTATTAAGTTTGATGATGTACAATCTATCAATTATATATGAACTCACATTTTTCAGGGAATTTTTTCGCTTTATTACATTACTTACTTTGCCAATATCTCAAAATGCATACCTTTCCCCTGCATAACTAAAAGTTAACGGGCTCAGCAACCTACATATTGCAACTCTATCTTCATATATGTCAAGCAATCATCATAATATGTCAAGTCAATATCATAATATCATTATTACAAAGTACATTACTCATATAATGTGTCATTTGCAACATTATATCAAAACGGGCTTTAAACCGTTATCGTATATCTCTAAAACCCTAATTCCATGAATGATTAATATCTAAAGTGAATGCACAAGCTACTAAAGCATATGTACAAGCAATATAACATCTCATTTGAAATATAAAATCTCTTCAAGTCAAAGTACAAGTCTCTAAAAGCTCAAGTAACAAGTCAATAAGCAAGATCTCTCAAAATAGCCAGTTTTACCCCTTCGTTTTCAATCTATTTATCTCATCACCACTTGGTACAAGCTACTACACTCCAATATACAATATAAAACCCTAATAAATTCTAGTTCCATAAAGCTTTATACATCTTTTTGCACTTAAAACCCTAATTCAAAACCCTAAACCCTAAAACCAAGCTAGTTTCTAAACCATGACTCGTTTCTTGATTTTTATCCATTGTAAACTCAAACCAACTCTCAAATAAGTGGTAATAACATAAATTACAACATTCTCAATCACTTTCCATCATCATTTCACCATATTAACAACAATGTACAAGAAACAAAGCTAGAAAACCCTAATTATGCCCTAATTGTAACTTTTGACCCGTTTACTCATTTTCTACCCATTTTAACCCAAACCACCTATCAACTTTTGATTATAATCCTTAATATAAGTCTTAGGATTAGTAACCTATCATTCTTAATCAAATGTACACGAATTACAAGCTAGAAAACTCAATCTGAACCCTAATGAGCCCTAAATATACCCGTATACACCTTTCTTTCATTTTAACCCATTCCAAAGTCCTATATTGCAATCAAGCACCTCCATGACTAAGATACTTCATCCCTAAGCTGCTTACAAGCACCTCACACAAATATCTACTTCATTTATAGATTAAAAATTGCACATGGCTTCCTTTTCCTTCCTTGTTTAGCCGCGGCATCACCAAAGCAAACCAACTCACCAAAGCTAGTTTCTAGCTTATACAACTCATAAAATAGCTTCTCCACATCCCTACCTAGCTTATACACATGTCCTAACACATATTTCAAGCTTACCTTGAGCCCTAAGGGTGGTTCGACTATAAATAGGACCCTAAATCATTCATTTTTCTTCATCCCCTACTTCCTCCTCTATAACCCTTACATAGAAGCAATATTTGCTCTAATAGATCCTAAGAGGTCTTAAGAAGGCCCAAGTTCAGAAAGGAAGAAAAAGAAACCAAGAAACAAAGCCCTGGAGTCGTTATTCTAGGCGTACGAAGCTAAAAGTCTCGATTCCGACCCATTTATAAGCTATAAGCTCAAACCAGGTTCTCTAAGATTATATTCTATATTAATATGCCTTTCATAATGCTCATAAATGATACATGCTAAAATCATACATAAAGCTTTGAACTCAAAAACCTAGGTGTTTTACCTTTTGTGAATCCAAAAAACCGAACACTCGAAACCCTATTTCATGTTTTTTGCTTAATCAATAAGCCCTAAACTTGTAAATTAATTGTTATAAATTCTATCCCATAAGCTTAAACTAACATAAAATAAGTGCTTTTGATAAGTATTAAAGAATTAGAACTTAAAACCCGCGCGGTTTCATTTTAAAATCCTAATATGACCCTTTTTGCTTCCGTCCTAGCTTCACGAATCGTTATTTTAAAACTTATTGGCGTGCAATTAAATCTTCAATTTTAGTTTATTATAAACTATAAATGCCTATTGAATGTTAAAATAAGCTTGCATGTCAATTTAGACATGTTTTTGTAAAAATTTATCCTGCAAGGGTATAAATACGTAACTTTGGAAACTTATAACTAAAAGAACTAAAAATGTCTGTTATCAAAGTTATAGACTATAAGGGTCTATTATAACACATTAACTTTGGTATAACTCTTTTAAACTTGAAGGACCAAAGTCCCATAAAAGTGCAAACTCCAAAGGGTATATACTGCCACTTTTTCAAACTCAAAGGTCTAAAATGGCAACATATTGAAAAGTATAAAAACAACAATACTAAACATTACAAACATAACTTTAATTAACGCTATGACAGTGCTTAACATTATCGCAGATAATTAAATAAAATAGCTTAAAACCCGCTTATATTATTGTAACATCTAATCATTCATCATCGATGTGCTTTCAAAAATCATGTCCCGGATTCATATCATACCACAATACTAGGGAGCTTCATATTAAGGAGTTTCATCTTGGTATTACGTTCTGACTGAGTTGTTGGGTTTACGATTTAAAGTGCCCTAGCTCCTCAAACGTTTACTGAATGACTTCTGAATTATGATGGCCCGAACGGTGTTATGATAATTTTTATATTAAAACCAACATCGATGTAAAATCTTACATATTCAATCAAACTAAGACTTGACATATATTACCCCAGGTTGCCCGTGACGAAGCCGTTACTTTCATTCCATATACATTTGCTATCAATTTCCCTATAACCGTTCAGGTGAGTTCATAGCCTCGCATTTCAATCTTTTTATAAACCCGCGAGGGAGATACATGTTATAAACATGAATGTAATTATTTTTGTATGCAACTTTTCAATTTAACTATATGCCTAAGTAACTGCTTTTGGCCTATAAGTCCCCATAATCATAGAACCCGTTAATATACTCTATGTAAGTGAAGCTGCGGAATGTTTGTGAAAAGATCATTTGTACAGCGACGACCCCGTTGGTGTAACCCAGTTACGAGTAATCCAATTGCACATCATATAAATCACGCGGGTATTTGGCAAAGTTACTCGCAGGGGCAATCAACCTATCACCATACCCTAAGCTTCGAACACAAGGAGCTAATGCAAAAAAAATAAGTTTTTCAATAATGGGTATAAACAAGTAACCCAATATCGCACTTGCATTCAAATTATTAAACTTAAACCTAAGGATTTCACTCAACCTTTGTGTTGGCTTTTAGCATGTTTTATCTCAGGTAACTAATGGCACGAAGTGGCAAGGACATGAAGATGGCTAAAACTTGTTATCATTCACATTCTATGTAACTAAATTTTAGGACCTGCCTTTGTAAAACTCTGATTTTAAATGAATGATAACGTATCTTTTGAACAACGTCTCTTTTGAGTCGTTTTCTATGATTATGTTTGTTGTATCCATGAAGTAATACCCCAAATTAGCTTCTGCTGCTATATGTCAAAATAGGGGTGTTACAGATTGGTATCAAAGCCATGGTTATAGAGAACAAGGTCAAAACCTTAACTATAACCACATTTCTTTTTCTAGCCATCAAAGTCCTTCGTGCCACTACATTTCGAATCAGTATTACATAACTATTATACTATATTATGCCATAAATAACTATGGTATATTAACGACTTGGTTGTAAACAGAACAATGACTTCTCTCAACCACTCAATCTTCTGACATAGAGGATGCTTTTTTTCCTCTATGAATATTCTTAACTATACTTCGGTCTCATCGGATTATTTCCCAAGCTTCATCAGAAAGCAGTTCTTTTAACGCTTCGGAAAACTCTAAAGATAATATGATCCCACCAGTATTCTCACCCTTCTACAATAATCCTTGTTTAAAGGACGTATAAGCATTTTATGCTAAGGAATCATCTGTCCAACCCACCACCAGGTCCTATTACTCCACCAGCTATTTAAAACTATCATCTCCGTATAACCACCATCGACTACTATTTGATCCCCGATATTTCTTTGTTCCTGAAGAATTATTACCTAAGAAGCAAATCCATCCCTCATCTTCTACCTCACTAATTTTCATCTTGGATAGCAAGAACCAGTGTTCCTAGTACCAGCCAACTTCTCAACTTGTCTCCAACCCCACCTCAAATATATGAAATAGGAAAAAGTTCAATCAAGAATGCATGAAAACACGTGAGGGAAACAAATGAAAGTATTATAACTACTTGTAAAGAACTCTCTTTTCCCACTATATCGAGAAATTAGAAGAAAGACTGGTAAATAACTGGATAATCATACCAAGAGGAATTTTGATGAAAGAAAAAACCAAACTAAGAACCCTTATGCAAATACTTAAACTAAAGAAGACACATATGTGGACAAGAGACAATATTTCTTTTTGTTTGCTTTAGATTTCTGAATTAGAAAAATACCCTTGAGAGTATCTAAGAATCGCATCAACTATATATGAAGAATCTTATGGAACACACTTCGTGAACTCCAAGACTACTAGATCGAAACTTATCTATTATTCGCTATTTATCTAGGACTATTGTCAATTCTATAGTTATGAAATACTTTATCTATAAATAAAGTTGTAATTCCATTTTACCTTACCATTTCAATATCATATATGTCATTTCTTGTTATCTCCGTCTTCCTCATCAATTAACTAGGCCACCACCCGATTATCCCTTCAATAAGTTTATCTATGCAGAGTTAGATAACTCATTATAAATCATACTATGACCACTGGGAGGTGAACTAATCCCAAGGAAATATAATAAGTCAAATGCTTGTTTGAACGTTCATATCTAAAAATCTTAAATTCTAAAACTTCCCGTTATATCCTACAATGTAATATCAAGGAATATGTATTTCTTGTTAGAACTTGCATAAAAATAGGAATCCACACAATGATATTCAATATCACTAAGTATGAAATTTTTAATTTTTATACAATGACTTGTGATATGACTATCATTATATGGATTCTATTTCATGATGAACTAGAAATGCCTCCCAAAAGGATGTCAACATCTGAAGCACCGGTCATGACTTATGCTACCATCAAGAAACTAGTTGCTCATAATGTTGCCACAGTTCTGGAAGCACAAGCTGTAATGATGGAAAGTACAAACAATCCCAACTCTAAACCAAGAAAAACTCCTATAGCAAGGAAATGCACTTACGAGAAGTTTACAAGTTACCAACCTTTCTACTTCAATGGTACAGAAGAGTTGTTTGGCGTCTCATATCGTTTTTCTAAAACGACTGAAAAAAAAAATTTCGATATGTTCCTCTGTAAAAAAATGTGCCGAGACGAACAAAAAACGGGGTGAGATTTGCTGTTATACCCGCACTAAAGGAAGCTTTGTTCCTGTTGGAATTCTATTACCCAGATCTTTGAATAGAAAGAAGCTATAAATATACTTGGTCTGAATTTAAAAGACTCTTGATAGAGAAGTATTGTCCTCAAACTGAGATTAAGAAAATGGAAGAAGCCATTACCATGACCCAGAAGTTAATAAAGCATGTAATGAAACACAATTCTGTACAAGAAACCAATAACCATAAACAAAAGTTTGATGATGAAAGAAACACCACCGACAACAATAACTACCCCCAATGACCACAACAACAATAACCACTTCAACAATCGCAAAAATGACAACTATCAAAATAACCACAACAATCACAACCGTAACAATGATTACCACCACCAGCAGAATTAGAAGAAAAGAAACTGATAAGGGACTATCCCTGCAACTGATAAACCATGGAAATCTTCCTTGGTGTACAATATTCCACCTTGCATCACACATTGGGGAGTTTTGCACTTATCTAGTGTCATATGCAACAAGATATGTCATCAAACTAGGAACTCGCAGAGAACAAAAGAGACCCTCGAATACAAGATAGATCCTAGTTATAGTTCTGTTAGACCTAACCATAGGATGTTGTGGGTATAAATTAAAAAACATTAGTCAAATCTTGACATAATGTAAAGTATAAGGGCAAGTTGTTCCACGATATAATTCAAATCCATTTTAAACCTTAACAATTTTAAAAGTACCGTTATCCAGGGTTGCCCTGATTTGTAAAACCTACCTTTCAAATTAATCTATTTCAGATCGCGTTGGTAGGATTTAATTATCCAAGTATCATGCCAACATTCTCTGCGACAAAAAAGTCATCCCCATTCCTATCGACGGTGAAACTTTGATCATTCGAGGTGACCAAAGCAAAACCCGACTAAATCTTATATCCTATATAAAAACCGAAAGGTATATATCCAGGAAATATCCATTTTTTCATTCTTATCTTTCTGAATAAGAAACAATACCTTCCAGGAGTATTGAATAAACTTACCATAAAGAATCTTTACCCATTACCCAGAATCGATGACTTATTTAAGGTTCAAGCGTTTACTCAAAAATTGACTTAAGATCAGACTATCATTAATTGAGAGTAAGGAATGAAGATATTCCTAAGACTGCATTCATTTCTAAATGGAGATACGAACACTATAAACTTCAAGTAATTTGGTTTAATTAACACACCTACCATATTCATGGATCTCATGAATCAGGTGTGTAAACCATACTTAGACAAATTCATAATAGTGTTCATCGATTATATTCTTATCTACTCTTATAACAAAGAAGAACATGCAGAACATCTGAGAATAATTTTGAAATTACCACAGAAGGGAGGAAATTGTATGCCAAAATCTCCAAGTGTGATTTCTGTATCGGTATCGTATGAATTCATGTCTCATTATCCTTTCTCGAAGTTTTGATCTTCTACCTAATACCGTTTTGATTATCATATTTTATGCTTAAATAGAAATGAATTTATAATCATATTATTGAAATGAAATTAGGACGCTACACTTCATTTGAATAAGGAAATTATAAACCTCCGAACTAGAATTTATAAAATTACTCAATTACACGATTGGGGATGCCTCTGTTTTGAAAATGACAAATTATACATGAGTTGGCTTAAGTATGACAGTCGTACAAACAATTTCTTTAAATCCTTTTGTAGACAAAAAATCCATTTTATTCACTGAATCATAGCATTATTACCAATTTCATCCTCTATTCATTCCAATACTGTATCCCACATGATAGCAACATCTTTTAAACAAAATTCATAAACATTCCCTTGACATCCTCGTCTCGGCATTTTTATCGACTAAAATCTCGGGACGAGATTTCATAAGAGGGTGGATGACCTATAACAACCCGCAATTTTCATAAATGTAAATATCCATCTTATTAAGTTTATGATGTACAATCAATCAATAATATATATACTCACACCTTTTTTTCAGGGAAATTGTTTTCCACTTTATTACATTACTTTACTTGCTAATATCTCAAAATGGCAACATTTTCTTGCATAACTAAAGTTAACGGGCTCAGGCAACCTATCTATGGCAATCCTATCTTCATATATGACAAGCAAATCAACAAGAAAAATTCAAGTCAATATCAATAATATCATTATGACAGAAGTACATTACTTCCATATAATGTGTCATTTGCAACACATTATATAATCAAAATGAGCTATTAAACCTTAACGTAAATCTCAAAAACCCTAATTCCATGAATGATTAATACTAAAGTGAATGCAAACCTACTAAGCATATGTACACAAGCAATGTTTTAAACACTCACCCCCCCTTATTATTGGAAATATAAAATCCATCTTTCAAGACAAAGTACATTCTGCTGTTGACCAAACTTTTTGCTAAGTTACTGTAGGACCAATTTTAAACTTGTTATAGAAAGCTAGTGTTAATATACAAAGATAAAAATTTACTTGTGTACCCTTGGGGAAAACATAGAGTAAGTAAAGCTTCATATGAATTGGATAAGAAAGATATAAGTAATAGTTAAGGTCATTTTAGTGAGATCGTTTAAGAGAAATTCCAATCCACAAGTAAATCGGCCTAATTTATGAAAAATGTGTACCAAGTAGAGGTAAGCCTCGCCTTTACAAATTTAAATGTTTTGTTAAACCCCGCGAGGGAGATACATGCTGGTTTTATAAATTTAACACAAGTAGTTTTTGGTATGCTGGACCTGATAAATTGATTAAATGCATGAGTACCTATTGCCAAAAGACCCTAATTTCGTAAACCGTTAATTACCTATGATGGGTAGACGCTAGTACAATTAATAGATCTATGGGCTTGACAACCCGGTCTGGGGTATGAATCCATGGCGTGAACACCCAGTCAACGGACATATTTTATTGAGATTTCAGTAGGTATGTGGCAATAATACCGAACTAATGGGTGCAAATGTTGAATAATATTATGCGCTATTTATGGTCTAAATGTGTTGGTGTCACGAGCTCATTGCATTAGTAGCTAATAACTTGGTGTACAACAAGTTAGTCGATGATTATAATACTTGTGTTCTAATCTTTTTATATTCATATAAACTCTATGAATTCACTCAACGTTTTCTTGACATTTTTTAGCATGTTTTATCTCAGGTAATCAAGGTTGATGGCTTGGAATGGATGGGAGGAACGTTGCGCTAAATTTTTTTGAAATACGTTTTTATGTTCCATTCTCCAAAAACTTTTATGTTATTTGTCTTTCAAAACTATTGTTATTTTTGGTGACGTTATTGTGGAACATCAAGAATGGAACTAATGCTTTATAACGTCTCTTTTGAGTCGTTCTTTATATTCTTATGTGATTGTGCTATGACTTAACACCCAAACTGTTGGTTCTGCTGTGTGTAAATTTGGAGGTGTTAAAGATTGGTATCAGGAGCCATAAGTTATAGAGAACTAGGTCATTTTTCAAAAACCTAAACTATAACTTTCTTTCCCTATTTTTCGCGCGCTAAGGCTCCTCGTGTTTCTCATTCAAGTCATACTTGTGATTCCTATTTTAGTAATTATTCACGCTTCAGGTGCATTATTGTTAAGTATTTATATGATAAATACTATGATACATATCGAGATATATATCGATTATTAAGCTTTATATTGAAGCTTTTGCATTTATTTACATGTTTAAATAAATCATTATTAAATCATCATATTCATTTTAATGCATTTACTTTCATTCGTATATTGCATAAAAAAATTAATTATATAGTGACCTTATGTATTTATTCTGGCGTGATTTGTAGATTATCATGGCAAATCCTCGACCTCTTGATCCCTTATATACTTCCTTTAGCATCTCTAATAGTATTATATGAATACTAATTTTATAATACTTGATTTTTTTCATCTTTTACGCTTATCTTTGGGATTACGGCTACCTATTTACCTTATAGCGTTCAGTTATATAAATATTGACCATTCCGCTTATCGCGTACTTCTTGATTTCTCATTTACTCCCTCGAGCATCAATACTGGTATTATATAAGGATACCTGCATATATGAGTTACCTTTTTCTCGATCTCTTATGATTATCTATGTGAGTACCACTATCTTCTTATATAAAAGTAATTTATATAAGTGCCGACTATTTTTGATCACTTATGTCTACTTTGTAGAGTGCCTCTATATTTTTTATATAAAGGCTGTCTATATGAATACTAAAGCTTTTCTAAGACATTGTGAATGACACAATGGTCATGTTTGTTTTCAAGACGTTGTGAGTAATACAACGATCCCTAATACTTTCTCATGTAATTTCTAGTGATGCAATTGTCTTTAAAATTTCTTGTGATTTTGGTTAGTTCCCTTTTGGATGAAATCGAAGTTTGACTAAGTTTGTCAATTTCATTGGTTATCCCACTATTCGACTCTGAGTTTGAACACCCACCTCATACTCTTGAAGTGCTTACGCCATTCCGTAATCCGTTTCATGAAGACATGTCGACTAATTCGATTACGACTTTAACATGTAACCTCATAACCCTTCATTCTTTTGGAAAATGATTATTTATTTATTCCTACGTAATGTATCGTCGGGAACGTACACTTTTGGAACTTTCGAGTAAAATTTGTGTGTTCATGTTTTGATTCTCTTGTATCGATCCCTACCAAGTGAGTCTTAAACACTCAATTTTGGAAATTATTGAGTTTTTTGTGTGTGTAAAATTTTGTTAAATAAGTAAGCATGCCTTTGTATAAGAATTAAAATGGTGTTTGGTTGGATTTTGAAATGGATTTTTAAGGCAGTTTGTAACTAGCAGGTTGTGGGGTAAATTACA
>BQNB010020965.1:5865-64834 GCA_026074375.1 Tanacetum coccineum | reverse complement strand
TTTTCTTGAGCCTCTAAGCCATTAGCCTTGATTACTTGAGATAAAACATGCTAAAAAGTCAACAAAACATTAAGTGAATTCATAGGTATTATAAGTGATAAAGAGGTGAATACAAGCATTATAATATTCATAAGCATCATATAAACTTGTGGGCCAGACAAGCTATTAACCAACAGTTGTATTAAGCTTGTGACATCGATCCCATTTCGCATAATTAAGATAGTCACAATCATATACCAATAATATTCATCATTTTCCCCCAAGTTTAGGTATTACGTCATATACCTACTAAAAATCTTGACACAATAGGTCCGTACATTAGGACTGCTCACAAACGGATCCAAAGCCTAAAAACTAAACCGGGCTGCTTAACCCATAGTGTTATTTATTGTGCAAGCGGCTACCCATCATAGGTAGTTGACGGCTCACGATTAGGGTCTTTTGACGTAAATCTACTCAAGCAACATACCACATATAATCGGGTCCAAGCATACAAGAAAACCATTTGTGTTCATTTTAGAAAACTAGCATGTATCTCCCTCGCGGTGTTTAAGAAAAATATTTGAAAAGCGAGGCTATGAACTCACCAAGATATCAAAGAGACTAGAAGTATAATAAGTCTTGAATGGGAGAAAAACACTTACGCACCACCTAAAATATGTGACACGTCTTAGTATAATATATAAGTAAAAAAAATATGTAAGAAAATTTTGACAAGTATAGGATATGTTCCTAAGATATGCACAACATTGCACCTAGACTTAACTAAGGTATTTTTACTCCCCAATTGGTGTGTGACCTGTTCTTATATTTATTTAAACATCTACCAAGTTTCGCCATCCAGTTCCAATTTTAGATATGGTTATCTATGAATTTCTAATTTTTAGCCAAGACGTAAAAATTGAAATTCTGGAATTGACTCATATTCATGGACTTGTATCTCCTAATATATAAATGGTAAAAACACATGGATTTCACTCATGGAAAGCACTTGAAGTCTAGTTTTCAAAACTATAAGCCAATCAATCAAACCATTTACCAATCCACGGGAAATGGATTTTTACTAACCGTAAGTCAAAACAGAAAGTTGACTGAATTTCTACTCCTTACGGAAAAGACCATAAATCCTAATCTATAATAGAAATGGATGTGAGGCCAAATGCTGGAGCTTCCCTAAGATGTCTAGTACTGACCCATGCTTTAAAACTCAAACTTTTAGTTTAAAAACCTAGAGATTAACATGTTTAAAACTTAAACTTTTTGCTACTGATTTAAAACAGTCCCTATGAAATCCATCCAAACATATTCTAAACTCATCCAAAACACAATCAACCCTCATGCAATGCTACTACACATCTCCTAAACATATCCCATACTTCATAACATAAATTTTTAGATCAAACCAAAGATCATAAGATCAAGAACATGCATGCCTCAAAAGAATCAAAATCAAGCACATGTATCTCCATAAAAATTAGACAACAATTTAGGGTTTTTAAGGATGACTTACAACAGAGAATGGAAGAAGGAAAATGATTAAACACAGCCCTTAGATGGGTGTGTGTTGGCTGCCAAGTACAGAAGGACCAAACCCAAATCCAAAATAAACATTTACTCAACAAATCTTGAGAATACACCCAAATAATTTACCCCAGATAATCTTCATGCTTTAAATCAAACAATGACCCTAAAACTAAAAATCTTCCAAAAATCAAGAACTCGAAAACACGATGCGTGGTGATTTTCTAGTAAACAGGATTGATTAGGGTTTAATGTAGGTTTGATTTGATGTAGAATGGAGGTGATTTGATGAAGGTTTGATGATTGTGATAGTTGTTTCTTGGTGATGTTGTTCGAACAGAAAAAGAAGACCAAAGAGGCATGGGATTTTTTTTTACTGATATCATGCGTGTTATGGGAGTATATCTTTTATATATAGGATGTGTTCATCCTAACAAAAAATGTTTCGACTAAATGAAAAAAAATAGGAAAAGAGCCATTGTATTATTTTACTAGGATAGTTACCAAGTTTATATATTATATACATATGGTGCATTTGGTTTGATAGTAACCGGCCCCTCCTTTTTGGGTGGGCTTTGTTGGGCTTTTGTTTGCTAATTTGGGGTATTACTTTGTTTTCGGTCCCAATAACCTATTTAACTAGATATTTGTTGTAAAATTACGATTTCTTCGACGCGGTTTTTGGCTAAACATGAATAAAAGATGGAAAAAATAATAATGAAAAAAATAGTTTAAACTCTCGTGGCTAAATATGGCTTTCGTTGATTTCTCAATCGATAAAGCGGATAATTTAAATTGTACGATTCGCGAAAGTTTTAAAATTGACGGTTTTTATAATAATCGGCTAAAATAATAAAAATGAATTATTTAAATTTATAAAAATAGACATGAGATTAGAATTAGTAGTGACCTTAAATACGGGGAATTTATAAAGATAAAAATAAAGATGGTTACACTTAAACGGATAAACTGCCTATATCGGCTTAAGATTAACAAGAACGAGAAATTGCGAATCGCGTAAACCGTAAAACATAAAAGTTAACTTTACAAGAAAAATGAGAACAAAATATGAATTAAATATGGACATTAAAAGATGAATTGTCACATGCTAGCAGCTGTAATTGTTGTAGCAGCAGTTGTTGTTGGTAGTTTAGCACTTTTCAGTTCAGCAAGTGCTTTAGCCAAAGTAATATCATCATCAGTTATAACAGTTGTTGTAGTTGTAGCAGCACTAACTAAAATTTTACTGGCAGCTTTAATTGCAACTTCACTTTCAACAACCATCTCATTACCAACTAAGTCATGTACTCCAAACATATCTATATCAGCATTAAAATGAGTACTAACTATGTTAATTCCTACATCAGCATCAATATCAGCTATCATCCCATGTTTGGATGCATCCTCCTCAAACAAACCTTCTTCATCAGAGGATTCCACTCTTCTAGATAAACCAACCTTGTATAATCTTTTAAGCCTATGAGTTCTTGACCCTCCTTTCTTCTCTAGTCTCTTGGCCCTCCTTTTCAAACTTGTAATCTTCTAAGCTTGAGAGGTCTTAGTTTTCTCTAGATCAATAACTCTATTTTGCAAATTGGTACATAATCCAATCAATTCCTTTAGTTTCAAACTATCCTCGCCACTTCAAAGTATGTTACCTCTTGTGAGCAGTAGATCATTAGAAAGTTTAGATACATTCTCAGACCTAGTCTAAGAAATTATATCCCCCATGGTTTCTTGACGCCTAGGACCACTACCTGAACTAGTTCCTGAGGAACTTGGTTTGTTAGGTGTTGCCTTGGATCAGGTCTTAATGATGTTACCACTGTCCTGCTCTGCTTCTAAGCTAGAAGCAGTAGTGGCAGCCCTCACCAAACTGTCATCCATCTCCTCATTGACAGCCTCATCTGCTACATTGGTTGTAGGTGAGGTACCTCAATGTCCTTTCTCTTTAGCCTCCTAGTTTTTTGTGTTTTTTGAGGTTGAGATGTTGATGATTAAATAATAGTGGGTGTGTGATGGGTATCAGTTGGATTTGCTAAACCTTCACCCATTTCTTCTTGAGCTTGTACCACCATTATTGGAAATAAGGGTGTGACTCTACCAGAAAATCCTTTCCCTACCCTTTTAATATTCCCAAATATCTTCTTAGTGTGAGAGGGTGCAACATGAATCCTATTATGATTTGACATCCCTTCTAGTTGTTCTCCAAAAACACTTGTACAAATCTTGGATACATTAAGAATTTGCCAGACACATTCTCCAAGTTCTTCACCATACTTTCAAAAATATACTTTGAAAAGTTGAACTTCTAGTTTTTAGCTAAACAGATGATTGCAGAAGCCATAGTGCTACTAAACTCATTCCATGCAGTAGTCTTAGAACTTAGGCATTGTAGAATAGTATGAATAAGGAATTTCCATTATGGGGAAAAGAATGTCTTGTAAAAAGTAAGCTTTTGTGAAATTTTCTCATACCCCATCCTTGTAAGTTCTTCAAAAATGGTAGCATTTGGCAAACAATTCATACCTTCCTCATCATCCAGTTGAAGGTCACTTCTAACAGATGCTTCGGTAACGATAATCTTCTTCCCATCTGCTAGGGCTTGTAACTAAACTTCCCCATTAACCATTTTCGCCTTGACAGTAGACCAGAACTATTCAATGCAAGATGTATATATAATAGGATTGATGGTTAAAGCATACTTTATGGGGTGTGCATTCAGAAAATCCACAATTTGTTTAAACCCATCACTTTCTTCGGGTTTAGACAAAAACGCGACCATGTTGTGAGTATCAACAAAATTTAGGGTCGTCATTGTGTTGGGTTTTGATGATGAATGATGAAATTGAGTTAGAGTTTGTGATTAGAGAGTATATGAAAGTGTGAAATTGATTAAATGAGTGATTGAAACCCTTAATCAAAGTTCTTATGAAAATATCCTCAGCGGCATTATCGATCAACTAGCAGTAGTAACCTAATAGTAGTAAGTTATGCCTACCAACATTAACTTTGAGTCACCAACATTAACTCCAATTCCATTCCAAACACTCTGTTTGTTTTTAATATATTCAACTCTCTTTCTATTTTTCAACTCACCACTTCTCTCAATTCTTTTACTCACCAAAACTCTCTGTCTGTTTATTCCACACATCTCTCTTTCTGTTTTTATGCTCACCAACTCTCTCAATTCTTTTTCTTACAATTTTCACAATGTTAATTATATACCAGCAGTATTAAATATAACTAATAGCATTATTAAGTATAACTAGCAGCACTAATTATACTTAACAACAAAAACTTTTAATGACATGATTCATATAAAATTTTACAAAAACATAAAGAGATAAAAGATTTTAGAGATTTAACATTCTATTACTAGCAATCAAATATTGAAATCTATTTACATCAAAAGCTTTTGTAAGCAAATCTGCAACATTTTTGTCAGTATGGATTTTGACCATTTGAATCAATTTCTTTTCATTGCAATCTCTAATAACATGATGTTTGATTTTATATGCTTTGTTTTTTAATGAAAAACAAGATTTTTAATTATGCAAATAGTACTGTTATTATCAATAAAGATCTTGGTATGCATAAAATTATACACATAATTGAGTAGTTGATTCTGAATCCAAAGCACTTGTCCATAGCAACTTTAAGCAGCCACATATTTAGCTTATGTTGTGGAATTTGCAACCACTATCTATTTCTTGCACTGCCATGATATCAATCTACATCCAAGGAATTGACAATCTCTTGTTCTAGACTTCCTATCCAAGTTTGCTCTAGCATAATCACTATCAGTGTATGCTACCAAATCAAAAGGAGAATCTTTTGGATACCAAAGGCCTAATTTTGGTTGACTTTTAAGTACCTACAAATCCTTTTCACATCATGAAGATGTAAAACCTTTAGATTGACTTGGTATCTAGCACAGACACACACTGCAAACATGATGTCAGGTCTTGAAGATGTAAGATACATCAATGAGCCAATCATTGACCTATACATATGAACATCCACTTCTTTACCATCTTCATCCTTGAGTAAAGGCTTTTGAGTTTCTATTGGTGTGCTTGGAGTCTTGACTTCTGTAAACCTAATTTTCTTTAAAATTTCATCAACATATTTATCTTGACAAATAAATATGCCATCCTTCTTCTGCTGCACTTGTAATCTTAAGAAGAATGTAAGTTCTCCCATAGAACTCATCTGAAATTTCTCATGCATCAATTTCTCAAATGCATTGCATAACTCCTTCTTTGTTGAACCAAAGATGATATCATCTACATAAACTTGGACCAGCAAAATATCACCTTTGTACCTTTTAATGAATAATGTTTTGTCAATTTTCCCTCTTTGAAACTCATTGTCTAACACATATGTTGACAAGGTTTTATACCAAGCTCTAGGAGCTTGATGTAGTCCATATAGTGCTTTTTCAACCTTATATACTCTATCAGGAAAGTCTGGATCTTCAAATCCTGGTGGTTGAAATTACCACCTCTTCTTTAATCTTCCATACAGAAAATCACTTTTACATCACATTTGATACACCACAAAATCTTTTTTTAAATTGACATTAAGCTAAAAAATAGCCTAATTTGCTTCATTTCTTTGAACAGGAGCAAAAGATTCATTACGTCAATCCCTTTTCTTGTGTGTACCCTTAGCAACAATTTACTTTATTTTCTTATCATAATTCCCTTTCATCTTTTTAGTCCTGAAAACATCATTTAGTGCTATAGCCCTGTTTTCATTTGGTAATCACTAAGTCCCAACTTATTATAACTTGAAATTGTTAGAAGATCTTTTGCATAGCCTCTATGTAGCTTGGATCCTTTAATGCATGAATTACCTTTTTTGGGTTCTTTTTGTGATAAAAAGAAAGCAAACAAGCAGTTTTGAAGGTCTTTATGGTTTGTTGTTTGTTGAATAGTACTAACAAACCTATGTTCCTCTAAATTCTTTAACATATTTCTTGTTTGTGTAGCTGATTGCAAATCTCCAATCACTTGATTGAGAGGATAATCTTTATAAATTCTTGTAGTTGGAATAGGACTGACTTGGATTGTTGTATCTAAATTGTTCATGTCAGCCTCTGCACCAACATCTTCATTATCTCTTGAGAGGTCAAATATGCTTATTTCTTCCAAAGCAGGCATATTGGGATCATCTAGAAGTTTAATGCTTGTTTTTCCACCAACAACATTAACTTCATTTGTGCTAGCAGCATTAACATTGTTAGTGCTATTAACATTATCATCCTTCTCTTGATCAATACATTTACTATCTTTTCTTGAATCTTCATCAACCTTCTTTCCATGATCACTTGAAGGTTTGGATCCATCATCTTGAGAACTCTTTAGACCTTGAGAAAAAGGTGGATCAGTAGTCCATAATGGTAGCAAAATGTAATCTTTGACAGATTTTGTCTCCTTTCTAGCTTGACATGCATTATCACTTGCTTTTGTACCCGCAAAACCATTAGACTGTGTTCCTGCAATAATTGGCTCATAATTCATTGTTCTTGTTAGTGCATCAATATCAAATAGCCAATCTAGTCCACTACCTACAGCATTATGTGTATTCTCACTAAACTTAATATGCAAGTTTTCTTCCACTATCCTTGTTCTACTATTAAATACTCTAAAGGCTTTACTATTCAAAGAGTATCCAACAAAGAAACCTTCATCAGCCTTACCATCAAATTTTCCTAAGTGATCTATGGTATTAAGAATGGTAACAGGACACCCAAATGGTCTCGTAAAACTTAAAGTTAAAAAGTTCATATATGGTCTTGTTATGAGGCTTAACTACTAACACTTTATTTTGCACATAGTAAGCAGTATTAACTGCTTCTGCCCAAAAAGTAGTTGGTAGCTTAGAATCAGCTAACATAGTCCTAGCAGCCTCAATTAATGTCCTATTCCTCCTCTCAGCAACTCCATTTTGTTGAGGAGTTCTAGCTATACTATATTTTCTTAAAATACCCTTCATTGCAAAAAAACTGATTCATTTCTCTATTCTTGAACTCAGTCCTATTATCACATCTAATCACCTTAACCTTGTGATCTACTAGATTTTCTATCCCAGTTATAAAGGACTTAAGAATGCCACTAGTCTCATCTTTAGTAGCTAGAAAGAAAACCCATGTAAACCTACTGAAATCATTTATGACAACTAGGCAATACATTTTCTTCATAAGACTTTTTACAAATGTTAGACCAAATAAGTCCATATGCAACAAATGTAAAGGAAGCCTGATTAAGTTCTCAGTTTTGGACTTACAAGAGGCTCTGTGCTGCTTTCCCTTTTGACAAGCAAAACAAGTTTCATCATTTTCAAAAAGTTTGGAAGCTAAACCTCTTACAAGATTTCCCTTAACCAATTTATTCATGGTTTTAAAATTTAAGTGACCTAGCCTTCTATGCCAAAGTTTAGATTCATATGATGTAGCTTTTGCAAAAAGACAAGTTAAACTTCTTTTAGGAACTATGTTCTTTAAATCAACACTATACATATTGTTTTTAGGAACTCTAAGTAAAACTTGACTTTCATCAATTAACTTAAAGTTTAGAGATAAAACAATACATCTATTGTCATTAAAAAGAACATTATTATTTCTATCACATATTAGTGAGACACTAAAGAGATTAAACTTTAACTCTCTTACAAAATACACATTTTCAAAATCTAGATTACCAGTTTTAATGGTACCTTTTCCTGTGATTTTCTGTCCTTTGGGGTTCCCTCCAAAAGCAACATATCCTCCATCTATCTCTTCATAGTCTGTAAGATAGGACATGTTCCATGTCATGTGCCTTGAGCATCCACTATGAATTACTCCTTGATCTTGTAAATCCATTTGTGGATTGCCCTGCACATTAGATAAGAAAATTAGCTTCTTTTGGGGACCCAAGCCATCACTGACTTGGATTTGCCTTGTGCATCAACATAATCAAACTTCTTTAGGGTGATTGATGCACTGTTGTATTTAGAAACATGGTCTAAAACTTTATTCTTTGATTTCTAAACCCAACAAGTTGAGGCCTTAACAGCATTAACTACTGATTTTGGCCTTGCAGCATTAACTACTGCTTTTGGCCTAACAATATTAACATTTTTATCCTTAAGAGTATTAACCCTCTAATTAAAATTACTATTTTTAAATGTTGTATTCTTATGAATAGGCATCTTAACAGTTGAATGTGCTATTTTAGAAAGATATGACATTGGTCTGGCAGCATTCACTGTTGTTTTTGTGTGGGTGGCATTAACTTGTCTAGTAGTATTAACTGATACTAAACCAGACTTCATTAGTACTGCTCTTGGAACTATGTTCTTTTTAGCACAAGGGTGAGTCTTTTTAGCAAAGTTTTAATGATTCACCCTTTGAGCATTGTTCCAAATAGGTTTTGTATTTTGAAACTGTTTTTGATTCACCTTTTTATAATCTACCTGCAAGTGATCAAAACTTCCACATACATAACAAGCTTTATTAAACATCTCAAAATTAATTCCTAATCTTTGATACATCATATTATTCCAGTTTCTTTGATTGCCTCTAGGAGTATGAATGTTTTGCCTATTTTGCTCAACATGATTGATAGTTTTCCTAGTAGTCTTTTCTTGTTGTTTAGGTTTGACAAACTCTATCTTAGCAAAACTAGGCTTAAATGTTTTCTTTTCAATCTTAGCCTGAGGCACATCATCTTCCTCATTATTAGACACCCAATCCTTAATAATTAGAGCACCATTATTCTTCCTAACTACTTTAGGCTTTGCTTCACTAGCCTTAGCTTCACTATTCTTAACTACAGACTCACTTGTAAACTCTTCTAAACTAGTAAATGGCAAGTCAGGTGTTGGAGGCATAAACTTTCTTGTATAGGGAGGTGGTACTATATTATAGCCTAAACCTTTCTTGTAGTTGTCAACAATCTAACACTCTATGATCTTGTTTAAGCTCTTAGATGCATGTTCAAATTTATCTACATTAAGTTGAATGCTATCTTTTTCTTATTGAGCCTTTTCAAGTTTCTTTCTAAGTTCTGTAATGGCTATTTCTCTTAAATGAATCTCAAGTTTTAATTCCTTAATGTCTTGTTCATAAATAGACTTATTTTTCTTATAAACTATAAGTTTTTCATCTACAGACTCTAAACCTGTCTTATAAGCTAAAACCATTAACTGAGATTTCTTCAAATCTTTTAATAGTTATTCATTATGAGATTTAAGCACTTCAACAGTTTGAAGACAAGATTTTGAACAAGTAGATTCATTAGATACCTCAAAATCAGAACTTAAAGATGAGTACGCCATGAGTGCATAGTTAGTAGGCCTTTCTTTTGCCTGATCACTCCAGTCATATCCACCAAGACCATCACATGATATCAAAGCATTAGAAGTAACTGTCTCTACTGGCACACTTCTTCTTGAGCTTTCCATGTTCCTGTTGTTTTGGTTTCTTGGAGCTCTGCACTCCTTGGCAAAATGCCCCTTCTTGTGGCAGTTGTAGCACTCCACTTTGGACTTATCAAACCCAATGGTCTCATTACCATTAACAGTAAGCTTCATTCCAGTGTTCTTTAAGAACTTTCTTGCCCTCATAGTCAACATGGCCATTTGCCATCTCAATTCTATCTTTTCTATGTCATATGGATGGAGTTGTTGTAAGTCCTCATTTACAAGTTAAGGACTACTTGGTTGACTGGCAAAGAATGCACAAATCACAGCATCACTCAAGTTATCAACATTTGTTGATTTAACAGCATTAGTTTGAGTGCTGGCAGCAGAAACTCCATGAATAGTACTAACTGGTTCATTAGTGCTGCCAGTGTTGTTAGAAGACACAAAAGCCATGTTTTGTGTACTTGTACTTGAGCTTGATGTCCCTTTGATTTCTGGTTCATACACTTTGAGATTGTTGTAGAGATCATCCATGCTCATTGTCTCTAATTCAGGCTTATTCCTCCACACAATAGCATGTGTGTTTCATTCTGGTGACAAGCTTCTTAACAACTTCTAGTTCACATCTTCTTGTGAAAGCTTTTCACCCAAAATCTCCAGCTGACTCACAAGCTTTTGAAGCCTATCAAAAGTTTGGTAAAGGGTCTTTAAGCTAGGGGCAGAGAAGTTTTCATACTAATGCTTTAAGAGATTTCTTTGAGTTTTCTTTGTAGCAGCATTGCCTCCAAATCTCTTTTCAACAACTTCAAGCAGCGACTTCGCATCCTTGATTGAATTAAACATTAACTGATGTTCATTAGGAATGCCCATCATCAAAGTGCTTCTGGCTTTCATCTCTAACTTTTTCTGAGCCTTTTCTTTAACAGTTGTAGGAGGCAAGATAGTCTCAACACCTTCAACAAGTTTTGTTTTTAGGGCTGAGTTACCATTCTCTATGACCTTCCATAGATCATAGTCAATAATCTGGATGTACTGTTCAATTATCATCCTCCAGATCTCAAACTCACCAGGTTTGAGCATGGGAACTTTGGATGCAGCCACCATATATGCAGATTCTGAATCCATATCTTCTAGCAAAGAGATCTTATGTATTTGATCGAGTCAATAGTATATATATAATATAGGTAAATCAATAAATCACTTTAAACAAAATCAACAAACCAATTCACAAATAAAATATAAATCCAGAAGTATCGACTTCAAAAGTAACCCCTTCTAGTCGTTTTGCGGGTCGTTTCTCTTCCAACGAGGCGTGAATTGAACTTTTTGTTGACGTTTGTAATCAGGATTTTAAATAGATTAAGATTTTTGATTTAGATTCTAATTTCTACAAATATAAAGCAAATAACAAATAAAAACAAGCAACAATTAAAGCGAATACGAATTAAACACAAAAAAAACGTTAACGGGATTCTAGAAACGCAACCTAAAAACCTAAACTTCAAAATTTGACCATAGAAAAAAATTTTAATTTTTAAAATACCTAAATGATTAATAAAAAATTTAAAAAAAAAGAATTATATTTTTTTGACTTTTCTTTAATTTATTATGAATTAAAAACAGTTTTAATCTAAAAATATTATTAAAAATACTAAACTATTTTATAAAAATTTAGAAAAATTACAGAAAATACTTTAAACTATTACTAAGGCAAGAAAAATAAAATTGCTAAAATAGGGCTTATAAATAAGCCCAGAAAAATCAAATAAGCTAGAAAAGCAAAACTGAAAAAAGGATATAAAAGAAAACTGGCCCAAGAGACTTATGAAAAAGTCTCAAGGGTGCAGTGGTAAGTATGTGTGTGTGTGTGAGGCTAAAGTCGCAGGTTCGAGTCCTGGACCTTGTTTTTGTAAAACTTTTTTTATTTTTCTTTTAAAAACAGCTAAGCTTAAGGCTAAAATAAGTACTTTTTATAAAAGGACTTTTGACAGAAGCTTATTATCAAGCTAGAAATAAGCAGAATTAAGTGACAGTTTACTTAAGAACTATTTTTTTGTTTTGGAATTTCTATGTTAAAAAAAGCAATTTTAAGGCCAACTTAAGCTATCAAAAAGCTTATGTAATAAGCTAAATACTGAAGACAGATTTATACTAACAACCAAAATACTCAAATAAGCTAAATCTAAGCTGAAAATCAAATTCTAAATAAGCTAAAAGAGATTTAGAAAGTAGGCAGAAATTTGTATTTTTTTGATTTTTTTTCTGATTTTATGAAAGACTAAATGGCTTATTGCAGCCCTATTTTTAAGCTAGAATAAGCTAATGTAAAAAACTTAAAAAGTGAAAACAAATTAAATTTGATACCTAATAAGCTTATATAATCAATATCAGACCTTAAAACAAATTTAATCTTATCTAAATTGGCTAATGTAAATTGAACTTTTAAAACTTTGAAAATAGCACTTATGACACTTAGACAGATTTTGGACCAAAACAAAATGGACAATGACTTAACAAGACCTATTCTATTGCACTTTGAACCAAAAATCAGCATGAAAACCACACCTAAATGCCATAAATCAAGATCTAAGCTAATAAGCAAATATATCAAACTAAATTTCCACAGTTTCAAACCACTTTTAGATTAAACCTTAAACTTTGTTTTTAAACTTTAAAAACTGAATTAAACTAACTTATAGACTGAATTAAAGCTTGTTAAACTTGGCTTAAGGGTCACAAGACAATCAAACAGTACTAACCTAGGTTAGTACTGCTTGTGCCAAACACCCCTTTAAAATTCCAAATGTCATTTTAAGCTTTAATAAAACTGTTTTAACCTGAGATTTTTGAAAACAGATTATCAACTAAGTATAGTGAGACTTAATAAGCAAAATCCAACAACTGATAAGCACTAGATAATAAGCAAACAGAATAAGCTATTTTTAGCCTTTTTAGGACAGATTTTTGTCAAAACATAAACCAATGAGATTTAAACCATCAATAAACACCAAATAGCAAATAAAGACAATAATAAGCATTAATAAGCACAAATAAGACAGAAATAAGCAGTGAATAAGCAAAACATTAAATAAACATAAAAGAAAATGAGAACATACTAAACCAATTTAAGTACTTACTTTTTACCTTTGCTCTAAAAATCCAAGGGCTCTTAAGAGTCAAAATAGCTTTATTATATCACTCTAGCTTATCGTTGGTCCGAGAAACCAATAAGCCCTTCACTTTTTGGTCTTATCATACAAAAATAATAACTGACTCGAGTAATCGTAATTAATAAAAATTATGTAAACACTTCACTTTTTTATGTTAACGACTTGGGAGAATACAAGGCTTTGAAAGGTAAACTTGCTTAATTCAAAAAGCTTAAAAATAGAGAGTACAAGGCAGAAAACGTAAAAATTATTTAAAAACGATTAGTACTCCAAAGAAAAACCATAATAAAAAAAAGATAGATCCTCCATGCGTTACATTCTTCTCCCTTTTATAGGGGGTGTGAGGTGCTCTTTGCCAAAGTCTTCAATCTTGTTAATGGAAAGCCATAATTATCGCAATCAATCTTGAAATCACACATTTTGACTTGTCGGGGATTAGTTAGGAATCCTTTGTGAACAACTCGCCGTAATCAAGGGGGGTTTAATTGCCCTGTTTTTCTTGCGCGCTATTTTCGGTATTAATTAATGATATTTCAAATTTTGGAGTTAACGGGCGTTAGGGGTTAAAGGTTGTGGGGACTAACGGTGCAAAGAGTCAGGGACTACTGGTGTTAGTCCAAAAGGACTAACTGGTATTGGGTAAACGGCGTTTGGTGATTGACATTATTGCATGTTTTGGGCCTTTTGGCTATTTAATTAATGATATTTCAAATTTTGGAGTTAACGGGCGTTAGGGGTTAAAGGTTGTGGGGACTAACGGTGCAAAGAGTCAGGGACTACTGGTGTTAGTCCAAAAGGACTAACGATGTAATGGTTTGGGTAAACGGGCGTTTGGTATTGGACTTGGTTTCATTTTGTGAATATCTGTTACCTGTACAGTAAATACATAAAACAAGCATATATTTGGCATTTTATGTCCGTTTTTGGTTATTTAAGCTCATTTTATTTAGATAAAGGTATGTGTATTTAAGCACATACCATACTTCAGTTTCAAGTTTGGCATATCGGGTTTACTTCATCAGTAATCATTACAAAGAGCCAACAGAATAAGAGATTCAAGAGATGGTTAACATATTGGTTTCAAGGTAAGCATATGATAAAGTACTTAACCATCTACATGCACCACTTGAGGGGAAGGTTTTGATTCTTACTACTGCTAAGTCATTATTACTACTACTAGTGTATGTTTCTACTATTTGAATTCATTTTTCTTATTATGCGTCATGAATGGTAATTTGAAACATTGGAAAGCTTGGATTAGAAGTGTGATATATGTTTTGTAGTTGTAAAGATAAAAGTTGCATAAGTTCACAGTCCCTTATTGGATTATGACAAAAAAGGGAAGATGTTACACAGATAATATGATTTGCAACTTATTAAGTGTGGTGACATGGAGATCTCAAGTAAAGGGGAAGATTGTTTCATTCATGGAAGATCAAGATATGGAAGATCAAGATGTTTGTTTTGTCATCATCAAATAAGGGAAGATTGTTAGGAATTATATTGATTTGATGATACAAAGCAATGAAACAAAACAATGAAACAAGAATGAAACAAAAGGAAAACAAAAGGATCAAAGTCATAAAGATTGGAATTCTACAAAGATGGAGGAGTTTAGAAGATTTGGTCAAAGATATGAAGATAAAGATTAGAAAGATTTAGTTTCCTAATACAATTAGTTTTCCTTGTAAGTCTAGATTGGACTCTATATATAAAGAGATCCATAGACATTGTTTTTGTGTGAAAAAGTGTAAACGTGTGTGTGCACCAAAACGTGTAGAGATGTAGACGTCTAGTAAGTGTGGTTTAGCCCCATGGGTCTTTGATCCCTGTTAGTTTGTAGATAACCGTTCTATACTAATCATATAGAATTGGGGTTTGATGTGAACGCATGAATACAAAACCTTGTTTAATAACATTGTTCATTGTTTAATTATTCGTTGCGTATGTATATACTTTGTTATTATTAATCCTAGATGAGTTCTAAACAAACTCGAGCTTAAACGATTCCTAACACTCATTATCACACTTAGCAACAATCATGCTCGCTTACTATAAAGCCTTAGCAAAATAACAGTGCTTGCTTATAATGAAGCCTCAACAATACAACTATTCACGCTCACATGGGTTCATACCCAACCGATCAAATTGCTCATTGTACTGAGCTTGCCAGATGGCCAAGCTTCTTGGTAATGGTCTCGACTTAATCTCGGCTAGGTCTTAGCCAACCATAGTCATGCTTGTGGGTTAACAAGCCACAATCAACAATAGACTATCGGGTTTGTGTACCTCTCAAACCAACCTTCATCTACATCCGGGTAAGTATACCCATTTACTCACGTCCTATGCCACATCACATGCAACATAAGGCGACATAAACGCTTACTACCATTCAAAGGCACATAGCACATAAAACACATTTTTCTATACTAATCATATAGAATTGGGGCTTGGTGTGAACGCATGAATAGAAAACCTTGTTTAATAACATTGTTCATTGTTTAATTATCCGTTGCGTATGTATATACTTTGTTATTGTTAATCCTAGATGAGTTCTAAACAAACTCGAGCTTAAACGATTCCTAACACTCATTATCACACTTAGCAACAATCATGCTCACTTACTATAAAGCCTTAGCAAAATAACAGTGCTTGCTTATAATGAAGCCTCAACAATAAAGCTATTCTTGCTCATATGGGTTCATACCCAACCGATCAAATTGTTCATTGTATCGAGCTTGCCAGATGGCCAAGCTTCTTGGTAATGGTCTCGACTTAATCTCGGCTAGGTCTTATCCAACCATAGTCAGGCTTATGGGTTAACAAGCCACAATCAACAATAGACTATCGGGTTTGTGTACCTCTCAAACCAACCTTCATCTACATTAGGGTAAGTATACCCATTCACTCTAGAGAGAGAAAGTGTATGTGTTAAAGTGAAAATGATTATTGACTAGCTTGCCTCTTCCAAAGTTAGAAGAGGCTTATATAGTTCTTACAAAATACCGGGTATTCGTACCCGGCATAAAACCGAAAGACATACTATTAACTATTAAACTATGAACTATTATAAACAATAAATATACGGGGTGACCGAGTCTTTTACTCATATCTAACACAACTCCAATGTTTTAGCACCGCGACTAGCATAGTCGACTTGATCTTAACGCATCACATCAAATCTTAGATGACTCAGCTAATCAAGTCGAGACAATTACACTCATTCCTAGTTCAATACCGTTCGAATTAAGGCATCAGCTACTTTGATTGTCTCTCCAGGATGGGAACGGTTGTCGCCATTCAGCTAAAATCTCCAATCTTTTCGCTGTATACACGCACTTTGAGTCGCTACGTCAAGGGGTAAGGACCACTACACCTAACCTTAAGTCGGGGGTCGCTTAGTGTCTTATTCTAGTCCTCGACGATCCAGGTATGTTCACAACTATACTACCACTACTTTCCATTTCAGGGAAAGAAGTCTTCTTTACGGCCATCGGTTGCTACATCAATAGCAACATACAATTGATGTAGGAGAAGTCTTCTTTATTTCTCACTTTCAACCTCAGAACTAACCACCTTAGCTTCCACCCACCTCGGAAACCTTGCGACACCAAGAAGATCCCTTTTCAGTGTCAGTATCCAGTTTCTTGGTATCTCATCATCTAACCATTTTATCATTTTTCCATGACTTTCGAGTATGTCTACGTGTCCATGTATGATGGCACTCTATACCGTTTCTAGTCCTTGGAAATTTTGCCATTACGCGGCATGCGGATGTTCAGTCCGACCTCACACCAAGTCTTGCTACAACAAGCATCCGGTTCGCACCCTCGATGACTCAACTCTACAATTGCTCACTAGCACACCGACTACACTTGGTCTCGACACATGTCTCCATAACAACCGCCGATCTATATTACCACGAACTAGACTTCACTCCTTTCTAGACACACTCATTCTGAACAATACCGTTGGTATTTTCCCTTTGGGACGACTCAGTCACAACTACTCACATGAGACTCTCTCCATGCAGTCAATAGGAGTAAGGTTACTTGCACAAGAATCCGTAGCAGGGGTAAAAACATTTTCTCCTTCCGAAAGCTTGACCCAAACATTTATCCTAATTATCTAGCATTTTAAGAGTGACAATTTATCCGACATAGCGTGGTTCTTCCTGAATTATGCATAGTTGATCAAGTTATGCATAATTGAGGACCAAACGACGTCATGTCCATCTTTGTCAAAACGTTCCTTTTTCATACGCTATACGCGTAAGTCATTTTCCTCGGTATAAAAAAAATAAAATAAAAATTTGATTTGTTTTAAAAAAAAGAGAAAAGATGAAAGCATCATTCCATCCTCTATTCTTTGAAGGAAAATTTTGTTTGACATCACAAGGTCAGTTTATAAAATTTGAAAACACGTTTACTATTGTTTACACGAAGCGGTTACACAAAAATTTTCAATACACTTTTTACATCACGGCATTCGTTAATCACACGCACGAATTCATTATAGCAGTCTACAGTTTTAAAAGTCATCAATCTTCAAAACATTATTTAATATATAGTTTGGTTAACGGGCTCGACAAGTATCAAAAACAATACCCACTCATGGACTATACAAACAAGTAACATAGACTGGCGAAGGATTCGCCAACTGAAATCATTCATCACTCGGGGTCAAGTCAGTCTAGTAACAAGATCACTTAAGGGCAACAACATCTATAATCACACAAAACTCGTAATCAAGGATAACCATAACCTTCCATAACCATAATAATAATAATAATAAGGGTGATGTACATACAACCAAAATTCCCCCAAGAATTACAATCTTCGGTTCCAAGACCGGTACATCCAATCATAATGATTTCTAAGTGTCTACTACCTGATCCTACATAATATCCGAAGGGCTGCGGTGTTTACAAAAATAAAATACACTCGGCAGCGTGACCTCACTAACTGGCACTAGCAGTTTAGTGAACTATACAAAATGGTCATAATCCAACAAAATCAAAGCAAACAACCAATAGGACTACTGATGTCCCGGAGGTCTCCTCTCCACATTAGCGAGGCGTCAATCCAATCCAAGTATGCACTAAATCAAAGTACCCTCGCGACTACTTATCTCGGCAACCAAAGTCTGTAGCTATTGAATATGCACGTCTCTATGCTACACGGCGGCCTGAAGAGTGTGTACCTGCTGACTCAATCCCGCAATCGTCTCATCCCTTTGGGTTGCAGCCTGCTGACCCTGTTCCACATGTGCCCTGACCTTCTCTAGTCCGCTCGCCACCTGAACCATCTGAGATGCCATGACCTGCATCTGACCCTCCACAGTAGAAACTTTAGGACCAATATCCCCAGTAGTAATGCTATCAGCCACTTCAGCATCGCTCACCATGATCACCTTCTTCACTAGCAGCCCATGACCATACTCCAGATTACACATGTAGGTACATAAATCCTTGATCACCGATGGAGGCACAGGAACTCCAGGTGCTAAGAGGGTAAAGGAATGTCCCTCGGCAGTAGCAGTAGATGAACCTCCTACCTCGTAAGTGCTTGGTGGAGGCATAGATGGCATCGAAGGCGGCATGACGGGTGCCATCAACCACTCCTCGTCCTCTTCCCAAACCTTCTCATCGCCCTCGGGTCCCTTAAAGTCATCATCACTAGATCCGTCCTCGACTCTAAACAGCATCGCTAGGTCCTCCTCCATGTCCATCACTGGGGCGACCATTTGCTCCTCTACCTCAACTAACGGTTCTGCTAACTTGTCGATCACCGGGTCAACCAGAGGCTCGTCTACCTCAGCTCCTAGAGGCTTGCCTATCTTGCCCAACTCTCCTAACATTGGCACATCTTCCTCAATCCACCCGTTCATGTTGTTTGGGTTACCGGCATAATAAGGCAGCGGTCCAGGCGTAAAGAAGTCATACGCGTGTTGTGGCTCCGGCTCATCCATTGGGAAATCGAACACACTGTCCGATGACAAGGGCTCGCCCATGATACTATAAAAAAGAAATACTTATATTATATATATATATATATATATATTTTATCGTATGTGAAATTATGCTGAATCATATATTAGGTTGATTTTAGTATATCACATTAACATGCTTAAAGATATTAAACTCTTCGCGGAGAAGCGAATACCAGGTTTTATATATATATATATTATATACACACCGGATGCCGAATATATAGTTATTATATATATATATACTTATATAATTATTACTTATACCAAGTGTATTCCACTTGTTACACACATAGATTGCAATTAAAGGCATCACACAAGGCATCTAAGGATCGGGAACAATGCGCGCGGATATCGGACAATGGTCAAAGACTCGTGAAGAATTTTTCTGAAAACAGTTGTAGTCTAGGTTTTGAAAAACGGCCTAGTTCGCTACAACTCGTGCTCTGATACCACTATGTAACACCCCCAATAATCACAACGCAACGGAATACCACTTCGAGGTGCTACTTCGTAAGCAAACGACCAAATGATACATTTGTAAACAAGAATTTATTCAATTTATTTAAGGAGAATCAGAGTTATTTAGGTCCCAAACAACTTTAGAAATTTCATTTCTAGTAAGTTACATTAAGACTTTCTTACAAATCTCGTTTTTATAAAATGTATAAATTTTTACCCAGACACAATCCCTGATATCCGCGTTTTGTTCCTTCTAAGCCATCAACAGCTCCTAAACCTGAGATACATGCTTAAAAAATGTCAACAAAACGTTGAGTGAATTCATAGAGTTTACAAATAACAGTCAGAACGCATATTTGGTTCTACAAAACAATTATAATATTGCTTGCAAGGCAAATTATATCATGATTTCCACTAACATGAGTCCGTGTACCGAAACTTAACACATTTATCATTTAGGATAAAATATTGACCAGGATGTATGCCACCACCCCTAGTCTTAATACAAAATGTCTGTTACAGGGTATTCACCATCAGATTCAGACCCCGGATAGGGTTGTCAAACCCAATAGATCTATTTAATGCATTCAGCGCTTACCTCCTCGGTAATTAACAGTCACACAACAAAAGGCATATACTCATAGTGCAGAATCATATCATGTATCAAAACACATCGCGTTTAATTTTCAAAACAAGCATGTATGCCCCTCGCGGGTTACAAAACATTTAAAACAGTTTAAAAGCGAGGCTATGAACTTACCTTAATCGAAGCCGAAGATCAAATAACCGAAACAATCCCAAGACATCGCAACAACGAACTCAGCCGCAACCTATAATTTATGTCGCTTGATTACTATACAATAAGGTACGATCGAATAGTGCGTACATCGCAACTATTAAGACGATATAGATATACATACACATGTGATGAGAATTCCACTTGCGCGTCCTAGATCCTAATACCCTATAAAATTAAGTTACGATCATTCTTTCAATTATATGATACGATACTTAATCAAAAACTTTCTATTTTTGGAAAGTTGCTATTTTTAGAAAATTACTATTTTTGAAAAGTTACCACTTTTAGTAAGTCCCGAAATCTATTTACATTTATATTAAAATATATTTATTTATCTCATCGAACTTTCGACGCCCAACTAGTTGTTAATTTCTAGCATCGGAGTTATATCCCGAATATTACAAAAGTTACTATTTTTGGACTTTTCATTTTTAGAACCGACCAATGGTCTCAAAATAATTACTTGCATAAGAATATTAATCGATATTACTTTATTAATCGAAATCTCCCTTATAACGTATTAACGTTGATTAAAATCTTCGTTGACTTTTATGTTGACTTTTTATAAATCGCGACTAGTCTAGTTTCTTTGTTAAGAGCCGTTAAATCTTAAGATTTGCACGATAGAAGAGAAACGTCATTCCGGACAACTTTCGTGTTTCGCCGGACGGCTAAAACGGATCCGAAAGTGCCCAAATCGGACGATCAAAATTCTGCCAGCTTTTATTATTTATTACAAGTGCTGAATTTTCTAGCTTAAAGTATATATCTCGATTTCGCTGTAGATTCTTCGTTATTGGGAGTTAGGAGTTCCATTTTATATCAAAACGAGCGTAAAGATAAACTCTATTATATTTTTCAAACAAAAATTAGATTTACAAAATCTTAGACCTCGAACGTGTCAAAGTTTCTGCTCAAATTCACAAGCTACCAAACGCGCAAAAATCTATTTTCGACCCAAAATTCACTCACGACACATCTAAAATAGCCTATAAACAATATCCAATTCGCTCAATCATCCCCATCAAAATCTAAACTAGACGACGCAAGATCCATTCGGATTTCATCACATGCAAGCTTTGAAAACTAATCAAATCGCGAAAACAAATATTAAACTAGTAATAGAAATACTCATAATGCTTTATTAAGGAAGATCAGACAAAAAATCGGACTCGTCTTGTTCCTTCTTGTTGTTGACGCGGCTAGGACCAAACAAAAACCCAAAACCTTAAGTTTTATTACTTCAAATCTCCCACTAATCTTTTAATATCACTTCCCCATTAATCTATAAATCTTGATTCAAATCAAAACCCTCCTATTGTTATTCAAACCCAACATGCATAAATCCTTATGCATGTTTCATCTTTCACTTTGGATGACTACAAAATCATCATTTAAACAATCTTTGGTAACTAGAAAAATCAAAACACCAAAGGTGTTTGTGTTTGTTGCTCGTCCGAACCCAAAAGAAGGGGGAAAGAAGGAAAACAAGTTTCCACTTATTCTTACCTTGATCTAAATCATTTTTGAGTGAGGTTTAAATGGATTTCAATAATCAAAACTTGGCAATGGTTTTTGTAGGTGTGTTTGTGTGGTCGGCCGAGCAAGGAAGAGCAAGAAAGGAGAGGAAACAAATTTTTTTATGTGTGTTACTATGTGTTAAGTGAAAAGGTTATATCTCTTGGAAGCATAAGTAATCATTATAGTTACATGGGAACTCAAAAAAAAAGTTTGGTTTGTGTGTTTTAAAGACTATAGCCGTCGGGTATAGAATGGCCAAGGGAGAGCATGCATAAAAAATTTTGGCAACCATTTTTAATACTTGAAATTTCATTTTTGCAACCCATTTAAATGAAAGTATACTTTAACCTTTAAGGGCAAATATGGCTTGATACACTAAAACGCGAGTTTTTGGCCAAGGTCGAGGAACAAGGTCGACGGACTTCTGAAAAATATAATTTACGATCATAAAATAATAACGAAACGCGTCGTATTTTCTACGATGCATAAAACGCTTACCGGTCGCGCGGTCAAACGTTGACTCGCGGATCGGCTAAAATAAAAAAAATCATAAAATTTTCTCCAAATCATTCGTAATAAAATACGAAAATAATTATCTACGACAATAAAATTTTGAATGTCGGCGTTAGATCATATGAACTTATAAAATAGAAATTATGACGTCGAATGCGCGATCGTCGTACGCGTCGAAACCATCGGGTTGTTACATTATGTAAGTGGAAAATATCTAGATATTTAGGAAAATACATGTGCAAGAAAAATGGTTTTTACGAAAATTAACACGACACGTAAAGTTTAAAAATGCGCGACGTCAAAGATAAAAAATATGATGGAATTAAAAACATGCTCGTTAAGTCAAAACGTGATAGTCGTAAAAAGACTACGCTTATTCAAAAGCCGGAACGCGTCCAAAGGACGTTTTTCAGTTTCACGCGGGATAACTTCCCGGTTTCACGCAAATTGACTACGTAATCGCAAACAGCAAATATAGCATGTAAAATTGGCAGATTACAAATATGAAAATATCTTAGTTGTCACATCATCCAATGGATGAGATTAAATTTCCAATTTACACTACAGGGGTATTTTTATCGAATATATACTTATTTTCTAATAAACATCTCATTTAAATCACACACAAACTGTGTGTTTTATTCTCTCCTGTTTTTTGTATCTCTATATTGTTTTATGTTTCGATCGATTATCACACACAACAAAAAATTCTCTTCTTCAATTCATCAATCGATCATCTTATCATCTCGTTCTTTAATTCGTTAACATCACGTTATATATTATTCTTGTTATATTCATCAGATCTATTTTTAGGTGATTCATGTGAATAAGCTTATGAATTATCATCATTTAAATTTATTTTGATGAATTATAAGTTAATTTATTAGCTTATTTTGACGAATTATCAGGTTTTATGGAATCGATTCAAGCAAGTGAGCAAAGTTGTGTTTTGCAAAATTATGTTTCGTGTGATGTTGTTGATCAAAGTTCTGCTCTGTCGGATACTGCTCTTACTGAAGAGATTGTTAAGAGTAAGTTTGTCCTAATAAGCTATGTTTTCTAAGATAGTTCATTTTGCTAGTATTTATAAGATTTATTATTAAGCAGTGTTATGTTGTGAATAACTTATTATTTAGCATTTGATTAAATTAAGTTTCTAGTATAAGCTGAATTAAGCTGGTTTTTACTTATCAGTTAGCAATAAGCAGTTTTAAGCTGTATTATTAGGCAGTTTTATGTTGTGAATAACTTATTATTTATCATTTGATTGAATTAAGTTTCTGATATAAGCTGTATTAAGCTGGTTTTAACTTATCAGTTAGCAATAAGTAGTTTTAAGTTGATATGAAATATATCACATGTGATTTTTGCTTTGGTTAATATGTTTCTAATTGAGGTTTTTTTGTTAGATATATCACATGTGATATCATTGACTTTATTTTGTTTGATATATCACATGTGATATTGCATTTTGTCATGAAACAGTGTATTTATTTATTTTCATTTTATGTATTCGGAGTTAGACGCGTTGCGTACTCCTAAATTATTTGTTACTCACTCTAATTTTGATACTCCTGGTGGAAGTGTTTATTACATTCCAAAAGTTTCTACATACGTTTTACTAGTTAAAGGAACTCTTTACGATCCAGTTGATGACTGCATTGTCGCGTATATGAAGTATGCTGCAGAAGCAAGGTTTGTAGTTAGGAAATCATGTTAGAAAAGATTGAGGAGTGAAGTTGTGAAACAAAAATATTTAGTAGTGTAATAAGAAAGGTTTCCCTAAAGGGATATACTAGAGACACTAGATTTAGAAAACAGTGACAAACAAAAGAGAAGTTCAAACCTACATATCACTAGGTGCAACAAGAGGTCATCACCTTTTAACAGGTATCAAGGGTTCTTATTTGCTTGTTCATGGTACTATGATTGATTTAAAAACTTTTTTCAAAGTGTGAACTATTATATAGGCGATAGTGATGCTCAGATGCTTATAAGTAAGATGAAAAATAGAAAGAAGTACGTGTCTGATTTTTCATTTGATTATTTAGTTGAGAATGATGAGCTTGTTGTAATTTTTTGGGCCGATGAAATTTCAAAGTACAACTACAGGGAGTTCTGTGATGTTGTATCTTTTGATGCTACCTTTAAGACAAGAGCAATGTTAAATTCTCCTACTCAATGTTCCTACACATTATCTTACCCATACAATAATGCAACATGTGTAATGCACTAATTCTCTCTCTTAATTTGATTCATTGATCCTTCCACTTGTCTGAATCTCATGAGTAGGAAGATATATAGGTACAAAATGTAGGAAGAAAAATCATTTTCCTTAAGACAAACAAGTAAGAATTCCTCTTGAATATCATATTTTAAGCTATGTTTTAACTGTAGTATCTTATGCGTTATTTTAAGTATTTTTTCTTTATTTTTGCAGATACAAGATAGTGTTTTTTTCCTTTTAAAGTGACAAACAATCACACGTAGTGTGTTACAGTCGCAACAAGTTTGCTCAAGAATGAAACTACACATTCTTACGTATGGTTACTCAAAGCATTCATAAAAGCTTTTGAGAAAGCACCCAGTATAGTTGTCACTGACCAAGATGGAGCAATGAGGAATGCTATTCAAGCCGAATTTGCTGGTTCGAAGCATAGGCTATGTATGTGACATATCACTCAAAAGCTTCCTACAAAGGTATTTATCTGTTTTAACTAGACTCTTTTGATTCATCACATATGATACTTCATTTAAAAGTGACTTTCAAACTATTTGTTATATTGCATGTGATACTTTATTTTAAAATTGAGTTTAAAATCATTTGTTATATCACATGTGATACTTTGTTTCAAGTTTTTCAAATTTTTTATTTTCTGCTTACAGATATATGCAAAAATCTATGATGAGACCGACTTTAAAAAGAAACTGAACCAAATTGTTTGGAATATGTACATGGGTCCTGATGAGTTTGAGTATAGATGGGGAAATTTGATGAAAGATGTTAGTGCAAATATTACGATATTTAATCTATACAGTCTCTTTTTGTTTTGGTGATGACAAACTTGTAACTTGTAAAACATTACGTAAAGTACGAAAGTTACTCGTAATCACAAATCATTAATGATTACATACATCAACATATTTTGACGTCTCAAGTCTGCTTCTTACATACTAAGTTTGCAGCCCATTAGAGATATATCTCATTAAAGGTATGAACAAACAAACTTTAAACCTGATGGATGATCAAAGAAATAAGTTTTTCTTACACTTTACATTTTTATAAATGTAACAAAATACTTTTACAAAAATCATTTAGACAAAGTATTTTGTAATATAAAGAAATGTTTTATTAGAAATAAATCATTCAAAATTCAAAATCTGGCTTTCCCCTCATAATAGATAAAACCCAAACCAGATAAACTTTCACTGCAAAAAGACAAAAATAGGAGCGTCCTGACAACACTGGACGGTCCCTTTAATTAGGGGACGGTCCCTTTATATATAAGGGACTGTCGGACCGTCTGGTGTGTCAGACGAGTCCTGGTTTGCCTATAAATAGCAGATCATCCCTAACTGATTTTCACCCTTTTTGCACACAGTTTTCTCTGCTTATTTTCTGTCCTTTAATCCACATTTATTTGATCATTAAACTTGTTTAAGTTTGTTTAAACGTGATCCAATCAACCATCCATTTAAGTGCAAGAGAAGAACACATGTAATCGTCAAGATACGATGTGTTCTAGAGTAGTTAGTGCATTCGTAACATTTGTTATGTTCACGATATATATTATCATAGATCGAGTCCATGTCTTCCAAACTTATTTAGTTGATAGATAGGGTTAGTATTTGACACCTGAAAATACGTGAGTGATAAGGTTAGTATTTTAGTCCAGAAAATACAGTTGAGTGTAAGAGATTGGTTCTACCTATACTAGAACTCGAAGTTTATTTATGTGTCAGAAAAATATGTAAGGAAAACGCACATGGGTGGTTATGGTTTAGGCTTTAAATAATAAGGTTTGTTATGTTTGAATAAAGACATAAAACGGTTTGGTTTTGCACCCGAAGAAAGACTTCGACATTTACTTAAGTGTCAGAATAATAATGTAAACAAGTTGTAAAGTTTAATGGACGCTGTAGATTAGTGAAGTAACTCTCGAGTTTGGTATCTCGGGGAGTGATAGTAGGGCGAAGATTGTGTTCGTGGAACCGAACCACTATAATTCATCGTGTCCATTATGCTTGTTTCCGTTTACATTTTCTCTTCACGTTTATTTTTTACATTATTCTTTTTACATTTATAGTTTTGCATTCCTTAGATGATTGTTGTGTTGTTGCTTTATTGTGTTTGCTTAGTGTAAACTGAAAAAATCATCCCTTGTGTTTGTAGTTTGTGGCGCTAGACAATTTTTCCATAAAGTAACCACTAATCATCCTAGACGGATATATTGGCATAATCATCCTGAGTGGTGAAAACGTTCGGGCAAAAATCATCCTAATAGGCGATGATTTTTTTGCAAACTATTTTTAATACTTTTTGCAAAAATATCCTTCTAATTAAGGATGATTTTTGATGGAATTTGTCCATAGCATTGATTCGTGCCAAAGTATCGGTAGGGCTGTTAATACAAACTACAAACAATAGGGATGATTTTTGCAGTTTACTCTTTTGATTATGTGTGTGTCGTGGCTAGATGTTAATATTGTGTTTATTGTTGTATTATTGTAATATACTTTACTACTATATACATAGTTATTGTAGAACTAGTATCAATACTTTTCATATTGCGTCACACTTGATAGGTTATTTGATACGAAATATTTAAGTTTTAAATAAGAACGTATTCACCCCCCTCTACATTTTCCACAATCGACATCAGAGCCAGGTCGCTCTAATTTTCAAACAAATGGTTTTCAAAATTGAGTACGATTCATGTATCAAATTACCCATGAAGGGGGATTAGATATGAATAGTGTTTCTTTGTTAAATACTTACTAGTTTTGTTGCTAAATAAACTTTGTATACTAGCTTAAAGGAAAATTTTCTTAAAAGAGTTTGTAGGTGTTAATAATCATCTACCCAGAAGAACATCTCCCTCCAACGCCTCAGCGCATCCAATTTTTCGGTGTAGCACTGCAAACGCCCGGCGCGCTTGGAAAATGATACCCACCCGTTTGACCAACAGGTATGGTAAAAGGCGCGGAACAAATGAACTGTGGGATTAATTGCCAAGAGGCGGCAATTAACCTCGAAATTGGATATCTTTGCCGCACCTATGCAGTGCAATTGGGAAATATGAAGACGATAGTGGTTCAAGATGTTGCACATAAATAAAGAAAGGGGCACACGTTGATTGGCAAACTCAAAGAACCGTGTGTATACCCCCACCTTCCCCACGGGGAAATCCGCTATACTCGCATCCGCAGCCGGCACTACCGGGTGCAGTGCGGACGGGATGTAATACTCAGATGTGAACTCACGAAGTTCCTCATCTGTTATTTCCGATGTAAAATCAGTAAGTTGCAACACCATGATTTGTGACGCAAGGGTTTGGGTACGCACGCGCTTATTACCTGTATCTGCTCTTTGATGATTAATGGAAGCTTTATCAATGGTGGGGGAAGAGTTTTTTTTTTACTGTGGCAATAACAGTGAAATAACGGCGATCCTTTATATAGGGCAAGTTGTTACTGACACGACGATCCGATGAGGAACACGTGTCCCCCACTTGTCCTAATCGTGTGGTAGGGGTGCAACCTATGAGCTGTGTTCTAGCTACCCTCTCACGAATTACGAAGAGGCTTCTTGCAATTCAAATTGACTGGATTCATTGTTTTGGGCGGGACAATTTCTTGATTCTTCCTCGATACGCATCTAGGAATTTTGCCACACCTATTTGTAGTCTAGCATCCGCGGTCTTACCAAGCGCATACTAGACTGGGGGGACATGATGACGTATAGTCCAACCTCGGGTCATGAACCCGACCTACGAATACTATTTACACCCGGACCGATGACGAATGGGCCATAGCAACACCAATACAGACTTCCAAGGCCCAAACGATACTGCCTACGGGGAAGCCCATAACATATGGGCTATCACGACAAGGATTTAGGCCCACGAGGTCCAACCGGCGCACACGCGCGCAGGTATTTATAACACCCGTTACGAACGAGTTATGATCAGGAGAGGGGCCCACTAGTTATTAAAATAAACGGTGGGGCCTCTTGGTTATTCACCTAATTAATGGGACAAAGCCCATTAGGGTTTGGTGAGAATATAAGGGGCACCTATGCTCTCATCCAAGGTACGCTCTCACAACCCTAACTTTCTACTAAAACCCTAAAACCGATTACTTACTCTCACGCCGGAGGATAATCGTGGGAGACAATCCCACGGTAAGCCTAACGGTGCTTTGTTTCCTTAGTGCGCAGGTCTCATACACCAAGACTCAATTGGTACAGGAACTGGAGCCTAACAGATCCGTATTACCCCTAATCCGGATCTAATCAAGGATCGTCCAACTTTTGTATCAACAAACATGTAATAGCGTTCGAAAATGATTTGTAATGCTTAAAAAATGACTAAGATAACTTTTATACTCTTTTAATGTAAAAAACTATGCATATTGTGCATGATAACATATAAGTTCTTTCTCACTTATGAAATCAGTATCAATCCTAAAGAAACAAATTAACTTATCATTTTAAATGATCTCACACTTATGACTAATCTTAGGCTTAATGAAACACTTTAGAAAAATCTTTATTGATTTTCTTTTAAAAGAGTGTTTGTGAGAGTCAAGAGAGGTTTCAGATATATATCCACTCATTATTCAAATTATAGTTGATATCTTTATCCAATCTAATTGCCATGTTTTCAAGTATGGACATTATGTTGGATTCATTATTTGATTAGCTTCAAGATTTATCAAAAACATAACTGGACATATTGTCTCGAATCTATATATTCAATCTGTTAGACTTAGTTTTTAGTAAAGTGATGGTCATTAATATTCCCGAACCTTGTATTAGTCTAGATTATGTTTCCGGGAATTCTATAAGCTAATTGGGTCTAAGTTACGGGCTTAAAGCCCATTAGATATCAATCCCGGCCCATGGAAGCCCACTTAAACCCATGGCCGGCCATTGTGTACTATATAAAGCCCTCTCCAAGTGTGGAGAGGGTGTTGGTTCTTTTTTTCTTACAAGCTAATCAACCATTCTTTTGTTTTCTCTCTAGTTCTTTCTCTCTCTAGACATCTCTCTTTCTCTCTAAATCTCTTACAATTCGTGTGTGTATGTGATATTGATAAGCTAACATGTGGTATCAAGAGCCACTGGTGGGTTTAGTGATTACTTTTGTGGTTATTTAGCTTATTCGAATTGCTTATCTTAGATTATTTCTAGCATTATTTCTTGCTTGATATCGTTTCAAAACTTATATCGTTTGAAAGGGTTATTTTTGTTTCAAAACTTATATCGTTTAAATTTTCAAAACTTATATCGTAAATGTTATCTCATTAAAGACACAACTTTAGTCTATCTCTTGGGCTTACTGTTGAAACTTTGAATTTGAGCTTATTTGGTTTATTTTTACAACATCATTCAAAATCCTTACAAAATCCTTGACATGTAAAAGTGGTTAACATATTCATAGCTTACTGCATTCAAAACATCTTTTAACAGCTTATAAGTAGCTTATTGGGTTATATATTTTCGTGGCTTATTTTTATAAGTTCTTAGAATTTTGCTTCTTTAAACAAATAAGCTCCCAACAAGCTTCCTATAGCTCATTTGGTAAACTGTTTTTGTGGCTTATTACGGTGTACAACTGCTTATTTCTTAAGCTTTTTTGGGGTTGCTTATTGTTTACTTGGTCACGGGTTGAACAAGACAAGAAGAAAGTAAGGACAGTTTGTTTGTGTTTTGGCAAAAAGACAAGAAACATTACTTGCAGCGGTTTGTCACTTGTCCTCACTTTGAAAGTGACCCCTAGCGGTTTGGTATATTTTGGGCAGCGGTATGATTTTTCGTTTGCTAGTGGTTTTCTAGTTATACTTGCCAGCGGTTTGACTTGGTTAGGCAGCGGTTTGATTACAGGTTCAGAGGTTTATACACTTTTCATGGCTTACCTAAACGTTACTCTGTCCAATTGAAAACTTGCCAGCGGTTTGGTGTTAAGTTTGGCAGCGGTTTGCTATTTTCACTTAGGCAGCAGTTTGATCTTCACTTGACAGTGGTTTAATAAGCAGCGGTTTGGTACGAAAAAAATGGTAGCGGTTTGATAACAGGTTCACTAGCCGTTTGATACATCTTGAGTAGCGATTTGACCTCAAGTCAACTTAAGCAATTTGATCGAGCCTTCAAAGTTAGGGTATCCAACGAAGAAAACAAAGAGGAAAACGTGATTTGGGTTATTTTGTTTCGAGTTTAGGTTGTTCGCGGGTCTTCTAACAACTTCCATTAGCATCGCGATCTAACAATGATCATTGTAGTGTGCTTAGTTTGTGTTGAATCATTCCGAAACGCAAATCCTATATAAAACCCTACGTTACGTTCTGTTGGAGAAGAAGACTATATTTTTTCAAAAATAATGCATGCATACGTAACATTAAAAAGTTAGTTTTCATTCAAAAGTTCATTAAAGTTTTGAAAGGTTCAAAAGATGTGGTTTAAGTAAGAATTAGAAAGGTTCGAATAATTTTGGCAAGGTTCAACATAAAGGTCCATTTAAAAAAGAAAGGGTCATGCTATTTTTTAATTTTTACTTTTAACCCTTAATTTGCAAACATTTTCACTTTTAACCTTTAGTTTTTAATTCTTTTACACTTTAATTCTAGCTTTAATTAATTACACCATTAATCCTTCTTTTAATTTTTTTTACAATTGGTAATTAAGCTCTAGTACTTTAACTTTAACAACAATTTCAAAAACAAAACCACAACATCACTTTACCTACTTAAGATCCTACAAATCATTATCATTTCACATCACTTTTGCAATGTCAACTCAACAAGACATCAATGCTATTAGAGCACAATGACTTGCAAACACACATGATCTTTTGGCATTAATGGCAAACACTCAGACACCGTTTCATCCAGATCAATCATCACACATTACCTACTTACAACATCCACAACCCAACAACAACTTTGTCCTACAACCTTCATACAACGCGAACTACATGCAACAATCAATGCAAAATCCCGAAGATATCTCAGATCCCACAACTGCAATAGACATGGAACTTGTGCTCATGGCTAAGGCATTTACTCTAAACGACACCACTCCAACAAACAACACCCAAAGAAGTTCATCAAACCCTAGCAACATGCAGATTGCACAACCGGGTATGAATATGGATCAAGACAGACAGATGCTAATGGTTGAAGATAATGTTGGGAACCAATTTAGACTGAATGCAATACAGAATGTCAAGAATCAAGTTGTTCTAAATGCAGTTCAGAATCCGGGTGTACAAAATGTTAGAAATCAGAATGGGCTTAGTGTTGATCCAGGGATTGCAAATCAGTATAGGATTAGAGATGTTGTAACAGCACGGGCTGAGGGTAATGGTAATGGTATCAATGGAAATCAGATAAGGTGTTACAACTGTCAAGGAGAGGTTCATCATACCAACTACTGCATAATAAAGCTAGGGAAACGGGATGCTGTTTATCTTCAAAAATAGATGCAGATTGCTCAAAAGGAAGAAGCAGGGATCCAACTCACTCAGGAGGAATTTGATTTCATGGCTGATGCAGGTGCTTGTGAAGAGATTGAGAAAGTAAATGCCAACTGCACTTCAAGGATAATTTGCAGCAAGCATCGACATCGGGTACTCAGACTGACAAAGTTGCCGTCTATGTCTCAGACATATCAGCTGAGGTACAAATCCATGACAATTGCTACGAAAATGATATAATCAATATGTTTACTCAAGAGGAGCAGTATACTGAGCTACTCGAGCCCATTCCTGCACCACACCAAGTACCATAGAATGATAGTAATGTTATTTCTGAGGTTTCTAGTATGGAACAAGATGGGGGAACAGTAGAACAACATCCTGCAACTGTTGAGGAAACTCGTGCTTATTTTGAATCATTATATAATAGTTAGACAATTGAAGCTAAGAAAGTCAACACGGTCAATTGCAAGTTAAGAGAAACTAATGCTGATTTAACCACTGAGCTTGCTAGATATAAAAATCAAGAAAAGTGTTTTGAAATTAGTCAAGAAAAATATGACAAACTTGAAAGGTGTTATCAAAAGTCTGTTTATCAAGAGCAATGTCTTACTAAAAAGATAAATGCACTTCACTTAAGTTCCAGTAAACAAATAACGACTTTGAATGAGGAAATTACAAATTTAAATAACCAACTTTCAAAAGAAAAGTCAACTGTTTCTTCTCTTTAAGAAGAAAAGAAAAAGTTGAAGTCTGATTTCAAAATTCGCGAAGACGAGCTTCTTGATAAACAAATTCAACTTGAGAATAAAATAAAGGAATTAGATAATATTCTGGTAAAAACGGGCCCATCAATTTAAACGATGCACATGCTTTCACATAAGCCAGACTCGTTTTACCACACCGAACAAAAAATGGCTTTGGGTTATCAAAATTCTTTTTATCTCAAGCAAGCTCATCAGAAACAACAGAGTTTGTATAATGGCAAAGTTCTATTAGAAAAGCATGATCCTCCTGTTGTGTATGATTCAGAGGAGACACTGCAACTTGCTCAAGAGAGTCGCTTAAAAATGAAACAATTGAACAAAGAAATAAAACCGGCTAATTATGCAAAGATTAATCATCTTTCGGGGGTTTTTGTTTCTCAAACGGCCAAGTCACGTGAAGAGTTTTATTTTTCAAATACTTCTAAAACGGCCAATGTTCTAAATCAATTTCAATACCAAATGAAGAGTTTTCGGATGATACTACACCAAGTGTTGCACGAAAATTTCTAAATGAGGTAAAAAGCACCATTGTGACTGTTCAACGTGTTGTCAAACAAAAAATGACTTTAGATATACACAATTGGTCGTCTTCTGTTCACCAAGAAATTCACAAAATTGTAAAAGATAAATTTTCCCTATCATTAACCAAGTTGATGCTAGAGTGCAAAATTTTGAAATACAATTTTTGAAAGAAGCAACCAAATTTGTTCGAGACTTTAAATCTCTTGCAAAAGAAGCTGATGAATCTCTTGCTAAGCACAAGGCTTTGGAATTGGAAATCGAGCGTCTCTTGAGAGCAGTTGTCAGTCAAGATATTATGTCTATTGTGCAAAATCCTTCTGTTGTAGATACATCAATCTCCTAACTGAGCTTGAACGTACGAAAGAACGATTTAAAAATTGTATCATTAAAAAGAAAATGAATATGCTAAACTTTGGAATGATTGGTACAAAAAATATGAAGAATGCAAATATGACAAAATTTTGTACGATAAAGCTTATAATGACATGAAACAAAAGATCACACGGTTGCAAGCTCAGTTGGGAGATCTCAAGGGTAAAAGTAAGGATACTCCATGTGTATCAGATACCCTTGATCCTTTGTCTCAGAAACTAGAAAATAAGAACGTAGAATTAGAGTTTCAGGTTTGAAATTATGAAAAAGAAAAGGAATATCTTAAGACAACATACAAGAACCTTTTTGACTCTATCAAAGTCACACATGCTCAGACCAAATTAATAATTGACTCTTTGCAACAAAAATTACATGACACCATTTATGAAAATGCTACGTTAAGAGCCCAGTTATTTGATAAGGTTTCTAAACAAAAGGACACCATCAAAGGTACGTGTGTGAATACTCAGTTTTCAAAGCAATCAATCTTGGGAAAACCACCTTCTTCTTCTAAACCAAAAATGTATGATGTAACTCCTCTTCCTCAATCTATGGCTTTTCCCAAGGTTGGTGAGTCGAATGCTTTGTCAAAACCAGTCACTTTAAACTCAGCACTTTCCCCTCGAGAATCAATTGTTGTGAACAATGAAAGAGTGATTGCTCCAGGAATCTTTAGGATTAATCCTTTTAAAGATTCTAGGGTAGCCAACTTTGTGCTTAACAAACATGTAAAAGCAAGCGTTAGGACAAAACCGATCACTGTTTCACAACCTCATGTCATCACTAATAACGATGTAAATTCTAAAACAAATGGTTTCTCTCCTAAAGATGTTAAAAGCACTACTAGGACCAGAAGACCACAGCCTAGGAACAATCTTAAGAACGATAAGGTCCCTTCTAAATCTAAGAGTAGTTGCCTCTCGCATCATTTAGATAAAATAGAAGAAAACCATAGGAATTTACAGTCTTCTTCTAATCAGAAACATACGTCATTTGCATGTAATAACATCAAGCTTGCTGTTCGGAATAAACTACATGTAAGCAATGTTTGATTACCGCTAATCATGATGAATGTGTGCTTCAGTATGTGAATAGCATGAAATCTAGACAGAAAAACCAACATGTTCATGTTTCAAAAAGTGCAAATAAAAAGAAACATATGGAAAATGTCAAGAAATCAATGAAGTTAGGTTCTGAAGACAGACTTGCTTCATATAGGCCTAGCAAACCTAGAACTTGCCTTAAGTGGTTACCAATTGGAAGAATTTTTGACCTAAATGGACAATAACTGAATCCAGTAACTCCGACAGTGAGTTTGACACATTTGTGTTTGATACTGCGAGTGCTTCTAACCCTCAGGAACCTACAATCTAAGGGTTTCCTAGTTCTACTTCTTTTCTTGGCAGGTTTTTTAATCTCCGAAGGCCGAATTCATGTATCTATCCCCTTGTTGTCCTCTGAGTTCGTCTAGGAATGGCTTATGTACACTTCAGTACATAATCCAAGCTTCAAATAAAAGGGGAGTGTATGCTTCAGTGCGCTTTACCTTCAAAAGAAAACAAATCTTTTTGTTTTCAAATCAGTTGAACACATATTTTCAAGATTTTTTCAAAAGGATTTTCAAAATCTTTCAAAATTCTGTGTTCAACACTCCCTCCTCATGTCACTTTCAAAATTCGCATCATTCTTTATAAGTGGATCAATTTTTGAGGGGGAGCTTTTTGAAAACCACGTTTTAATGCTTTTAGACACATCCTCTCATATCTTCTTTATGTGTCTAAAACATTTCAAAATTTTATATATTTATTAGAAAATAAAAATGTAAAAATATAAAATCTAGAAAAACAAAATATAAAATCAGAAAATTTCAAAAATACCAAAAATAATCTTCTTCGACATGTCTCTCGACAATCGGTAACATTTACGCATCTAGAAATGTTGATTAATATTAACACGGGTGAATAAATGAAGTTCGAGCGAGAGTTTCAAATGCTTTTAAAACATGTCTCTTCAAATTTTTTCTCTACGACTTCTGAGTAAATGTCAGCTTAGGACTCGATCCCCAAAGAAAGAAAAATGTTCATTTATGTACATTTATCCTAAACAACGAGAAGTTCATATCTTCTCGGTCTTGAGCATTGTCATATAAACATTACAAGTTTATGAATGCTTAAGAGAAGCACTAAGGAAATGATATTTAATAAGATATATCTAACATCATTTTCCTGTTGAGTACAATTTTTCAAGGTTTTTTTTCATCAAAAAGAAATTTCAAATTCTTTCAAAATTATGTGCTCAACAAACTCCCACTCCAACGTTTCATTCTATTCTATTATTGAGGGGGAGTATAATAATTAGTTCATTCTGCATGCACTCCTGTTCTCCCACGACTTAGTTAGACTCCTATGAATTTCGGATATTAACATGTTTTTAATTCACTAATAATTCAAAAATTGTCAACACATATGAAATTTTTGAGGGGGAGAATAGTGATTAAAATATAATCAATACGGCTTAATAACGGATAAGATCTCTTGATTATAAGTGCGTTCCCATCCTCGCATGTGCAAAACTCTTTCTTAATATGATGCATATGTGTAGGGGGAGCTTTTTGGTGATACAGAAAACTCTCAATGTGTTATAAATGATTTCTCGAACACGTTGATTGATTTTTTAATGGTTTTATGGCTAATATGGAAATACCAAAGACCGACCAACTATTGTTTTTTATGATGTTATAAGGCGGTTAAGATTAGGTATTTTGTTCCATGATCCAGCCAAAACCAGAGAGATCTACCCAGGGACACTCCATTAGATAGAATAGAAGTCCTTAGGTATGATTAAAAAAAGGAGTAAAGTGGATTGGGAAGAATGTTACCCAAGGAATGAGTTATCACCAGAACAAACCCAACATGGTGATAATGAGGACGCATTGGGATAACATTAAAGGGGTTAAAGAATGAAAAAGAATTGTAAGGATAAAGGGTGTAAAGAAAGAAGCCTTCCATACAGCCTTAGGCAGAAACCGGGTCAATGCATAATCTATCGGTAATCACAAAGATGATTCTCGTATTGAAGACAAGTCATCATGGACCCAGTGATGCAATGCACAAACCATCCCAGCTACTCAGGCTTCTCTCAAAAGAAGTTTGTTTCATTTCTCATGGAGTACAACATGCTTCTATCGACGTTCTCATTCCGAGATCGTAGATATTAAAAAGGTGGCAGTCCGCTCCAGCCTCCGATCACCAAATAATAAATGTGCACTTATAGAGTCTAGAGCCAATGAGATCAATCAATAAATATCATTAGGACACAATTCCATATACACTTGTTGTTCATCATTAAGAACACAAGTCGTACAAGAGTCCAACACAGACGAAAATATAATCTGTGTGTATTAATGAGAATTGACGGATGCTTTTTGAAAACATAAAACTTTCGATATGTTTAAAAATCTTTATTCATTAACATGTCGAATAATTTTCAAACAAGTTTTTCAATCTCATGTCCATTGTGGCAGCCTCAAAAGGGCATCTAGGCATGGGAAGACTGAACACGTATTGACGGCTCAATCAGTGAGACAGTAACTCACAGATTCACTCTTACCGTGTTGTCTGATTTGAGGTGGTCCAGTAATAAGAACGGCTAGTGCATTTATGAAACCCTGTCAAGGAGATTATTTTGAATTCTACCTGATCACAGGCAGTATTTATACTGATTAACGGGAAATCGTGGTTATTGCAACCATATTCGACGAAATGACAGACATATTCGTCCATATCTGTTGTTTATTACTAACTTAAACATGCAGGACAAATCGATGGCGTTTCCACCGTATTCTAGCTGAGCCGCAGTCAAGGCCACATACTTATTCTCAAAGTTCAAGGATACATTCAATGGCATTAATCATAAACTTGAAGACAGTTCTGAATTTTAAAGATACACTTCTGCAAGCTCTGATAAACAAGATCTTCCTCAAGGAATGTCAAGCATAAATTTCAAATAGACCAAGTCACAGGGTCTATATTAAGGGAGATTGTCAGCCTTCAAGTGATGTCAAAGGATGAGTATGTTGGTTAAGAAGTGTTCCAGTCAAGAAAGATCCAAGATTATCTCAAGGCTAAAGACCATGATATCAAGTTTAAGTCAAAAGATATCAAGTCAAAGATCAAGATCCAAGATCACAAGCATGCAAAAGGAACTTCAAAAGAATTCCTAAGTTTACAAGGTTCCAAGACTTAAGACATCACAAGAAGTGAAGCATTATGTGCAATGACCACCCCTTAGGGGGAGATTGTTAGACTTAGTTTTTAGTAAAGTGATGGTCATTAATATTCCCGAACCTTGTATTAGTCTAGATTATGTTCCCGTGAATTTTATAAGCTAATTGGGTCTAAGTTACGGCTTAAAGCCCATTAGATATCAAGCCCGGCCTATGGAAGCCTACTTAAACCCATGGCTGGCCATTGTGTACTATATAAAGCCCTCTCCAAGTATGGAGAGGGTGTTGGTTCTTTTTCTTTCTTACAAGCTAATCGACCATTCTTTTGTTTTCTTTCTAGTTCTTTCTCTCTCTAAACATCTCTCTCTCTCTCTCTCTAAATCTCTTACAATTCGTGTATGTATGTGATATTGATAAGGCTAACACAATCGCACTCGATTGATATGAAAATAATAACGTCAACTTCTAAGACGAAAATAATATACACCAGGTTCATAACTCACACTTGCGATAACGATGTTATATTGAGTCTACTTGTCCAATAAGTGTGTTCTAAATATTAGAATAACATGAGTAAAATATACGCAAAAGTTTGATTGATGACTTGGATGTTTTCTTCGAAATATGCAAGTGATCTACCTTGGAATGCAATTGGTAAATGTGTCATTTCTGAAAAACCAAACATGAGCAAGTGCACAACATATGTAACTTTGTTCATTCAACTTAAAAGCATGAATAAAAGATCAAAATCACATTCCACTAAATTCTAAAATAAGCTTAATATTTTTTTACTAAGCATGAGTAATTTTGTAAACTACATACACTTGTTAAGTAGAGTGTCATAAACAATACGTCATTGATACTTATGCATGTCATAAACACTTCGTAAAAATCTCTTGCATAAATAAGCACATGTTGAAATTATCATAACATATATTTCAAATACTCATTTCGCTTAGGAGAATATGATGTTTAAAATAATATTATGCCTAAGAAATCATGCATTAATTAAAATATCTTATTAAAATGTTTATAAAGGATAATATATATCATTTGCATTTTATTTTCGTTGTAACATGAATGGTTGTGTTACAAGAAAGTACGCTACACATTATTTATAAAATATAGGTTATTAGAATTGAAAAATAACTTACTAAAACATGTGTTAATAGATAAATTAGTTAAATTCATTCATTATATCAAATGCTTAAATACGTGCTTCATTGGATAGAGATCCTCTAATGTTGGTCTCTCATAAGATACAAATAAACAAAATAGTGGGGACATTTTTAAATAGAATATGAGACTCAATAGTTTTCTCCCTCTCACATATATCAACATGAGAAGAACTTGAGAGAGTTGAACATGAGATAATCTCAATCCTGCTTAACTAGTAAGAGTAATAATGTTAACATTTTGAACAAGCATTTTTATTGAAACTTACTATATGTATCGTTTCAGTACATATGTGTAACTAACCCTTAGTACATCATCATTTCTACAAATATAACATTCACAAGATCTATTGAGATAAGTAACTCTAATTAGATTACTTTAATAAAAGATATGCAAAGGTGCATTCTTAGAACGTTCTCAATGTAGCACACTCTACATTGTCACTCTTAAGCATACTCCTAGGTCCTAGATCATTTTTATTTAAACTTACAACATCTTGCTCGCTTTCTCATTCAACCCTAGTATTCTTCACATCTTGATTAGGCTTATGTGAACCAGAATTAAAACATGCTAGTTGAGTCATATTAGGCCAACTATTAGTGGATAGTGCAACTTTCATCGTTGCTACACTTCATTAGGAAAATGTAGTAATTCTGTTTTGTCTAACACGAGAATGACTACTGGAGAACTTATTGCACTAGAAATTCAATTTGACCTAACGGTTGAATTGCTTCTAGTAGAGAAGTTGGGTTCATGATATAACCTGTAAAAATAATCATGTTTAGCCTAAATTAAGCACCACTAGTGATAGTCTCATATACATTCACTAACTTGATTAGATGTCTCTTCGTAAGGATGCCTAATGGTAGTTTACATTGAGGAACTTTGTATCTTAGTAGGATTGCATATTAAACAAGTAGTAATTGGGACTTTTCTTAGTAAATGTAGGCTACTTGCACCTCACATATGTGTTTACAAGATTTCTAAATGATAACGTGCTCTAGTAAGATATGATTATAATTCTTTTTCATGCTATTTTGACATTCAATGATTATTTGCGTAATTATTGAATGCATAACTATTAGAAAGGTTTTGTTTTCAGGTTAGCAACTCCAATTAAATATATTTATGTTTGTCTTAATGATACGTGTTCTTAAATGCTAAATGCTAGCATTGTTTCCATGATCTATGCATATGACATAATCATATTCCTTATGTGACCTTTTATATGATCTACGTGTTTTTCTTGTGCACCCACACTATATTATTTTGATGCATAACGAATTAGGTTTGTCTGTCTCGATAAACATATAGGCGTCTCATAGTATTATATATCAATATCTTTGATTGTTATGATTAATATGCTTAAGTGACTTAGTTTCATTTGCATACGTCTTTTTGCGTTTAGTTTTTACCTCGTGCTACTAGAATTTATCGAGTACACATGCATAATTGTCTTAATCCCTAATGGTTTATCTCATATCACTTTGATCTTTATCTTGTTCATTTACTTGATTCGTTTCTTCATAAAATACATCTTCCATCACTCACCGTAAATGGTCAAATACTTAAAACACCTCATAGTAACTCGTTCCCACTTATTTGTTACTATATCAACCGTCTCCTATTTTAAGGATCTGTTTCTTAATCATAAACGAGTATTTCACTCATTTTGTATATCTAATTCATTTCACAAAACCTCTCAAACGTGAATCTTTCAATTATCTTCATCTAGGTTTAGGAATGATGGAACACATCTCATAAAACTCACTCAAAATTCTCGTGACAACTTAATTATTTATCTGAAATAGTTAAGTAATCTTAAAGCGCAAAAAGCAAATTAAAAATGATACTCCTTCGCAAAATCTTTTTAAAACGAAGTCAAAAATACAAACAATAGGTGACAACCCCCTTAATTTTAAGAAACGATCCCCTTATATTTAAGGAATCGTCAGACCGTGCATCTGAAAAACCAGTTTATCACTTTTATTATTTTTCTTTCTCAAAACATCTTTAAGATAACCTCATACCTCGTCGTGTGATTGTTCTATGAACATTCACAATAATCGAGAAGAGCTATGTAACTTCGCAGATGAAGTTCATCGTATGCTAACCACTATCCATCTTGACATTGTCAAGCTCATCGCTTCCGTCTTCGTTTGTCATCCTCTTTATTTATTTTTGTTATTGCACACTTTATGTCCGAATGAGCATGGATTAAGTGGGAGGGAAAACACACTCGTACACATATAGTGTTACCAAACACTCTCAAGAACTCACAAGTGTGATTATTATTCACTAGAAACCAACTCACAAGAACATTCACTTTTTATTCCAACACACAAATACATATCGTTCACAAGAAAGCAATTGGTTCTTGTCTCTTATCCCAACATCACTATCTAGCATCAAAACCTTCAATTTTTTTAAGTCTTGTCACAAGCACCTTCAACCCTTAAATCAAACCTCACAATATTATCATCCTCCGTCGCACTCAAACCTTATAGCTACTCTCCCCTCTTGATAGTAAAAGATAGCTAAAGAACCTTTAACCCGTATGTCGGTCATACACAAATTTTATAACTAGTTTTCATTCTTTATAGTGATGATTAATTTTTCATACCCAAAACTCACAAGAAACACTTTTACCTTACACTCAAACCTTACAACTATTCTTCACTCTTGATTAGTGATAACTAGTTATAGTGCATCTTCAAACCAACAAGGTGAAATGAAAAATTGAGTCATCCTTAATATTACCAATCTCGAGTCATCCACCGAGTCATCTTCACAAGAAGATTTACTATGTAACCATTTACACCACCATAACCACAACCTAATAGTGACTTACCATTGCTACCACCCCTAGAGGTTGAACCACTTTTCATAATGCACAAACCTATGCCCAACTTAATCTCTCCATAGATCAACGGGCCATACTCATATTACGACACTCATAAGCATCTTCGCCTATATTGCCAAAAGTCAAGTGAATCTCGTAGTGAAATGCATCTCATTCTCAAACACAATATTTTCAACTGTTATATTTATAATCTATCACTACACAATAAATCTCATTACCAAAAAATGTTGGTCCTCACATGCAAACTCCCAAACCAATAAAATTATCTTCTTAAGAACATCTCACACTTGCTCTATAACCATCCAATAATTTCCACTTTCTAGCAAGTAAAGAACACAAAGAAGACATTCAAGCTTAAAGTGTTATTGAGTCGCCAGAATGTTGTGTCTTTCTTTTTTCTTTCACCATACAAGAACTAACAACCCATATGTCACCACCATGAAGGAACTACCACCTCATTTCACATATCCACCTTTGTTCGTCAAACTTGACAACCAACAATGCACCCAACAAATATATGGATTCATAATCATCCACCTTAGTCAACACCTTCCTTCTTCATTCTCGCTCATCCTTCCTCACCTTCCTATTATATGGAATCATTTTTCACATCCGGTTGCATATCATTTTCACTTTTATCTCATTTATTTTTCTCATAATATAACTCCTTTTGAGTATATATTTTGGCAGGCCATGTCAAGATATTACGTGACATTCGTCTACTTTTAAATGGCATAAAACTTTTCTTCTAAGAACCCACTTAGAGTATGTCTTCTCAACAAATCATCCTTATCATCAACATTTAGTTTGACCTAAAGTCTTACGATGATGTTTTTTCTTAACGCACCCAAACAAGAAAAGCACACATAATGCTTAACAAAGAAACCTTGAGAATTTAGGAATCTCTCAATACAACCCTTTACAAAAGTCTATACAACTCCAAATCATCATCTTTGGTAGATAATGATATCATAAGGAACATGTCGTTCAAAATACGTTAATACTGCTTATCCAAATGGTATTTTGGAAGAAGTCATTCTAATAATAATGGTGTGTCAATCAATAAATGAATTTCATTCTCGTTTATTAGAGTTGGTGTGATTGGTTGGACAATTATACCGAAGGATGTCGGTCAAGTCTTAATCCTTAAGTTTTATCTTTCTTTGTTAGTTTTTGAAAACTAATCCCTAGTTTTTTATTTTGTATAATCACATATGATTATACATTTCAGTTTTTTTATTTGTATAATCACATATGATTATCCTTTAAGTTTTATCTTTCTTTGTTTTTATTTTATGTTTTGTGCTTTTGAAGGTGTTGCAAAACGTATGAGATGGTTCAATGGTGTGTTCATGTCAGCTTTTTGTGTGAGTTGGCATATTATGTAGACATATTTTTTGCATCTTTAAAAATGCTAATGTTGAAATGATTCCACAAAAATACATATTGAGGTGTTGGACAAGGAACCTTATACCTGCTGCTTAAAGGAACAAACGAAACATATACGGTGAAAAGAATGAGAATGTTGAGAATTTTTCAAACAAGGTGACTTCTATAGTTGATCATTGTGTTCATTTGTTGAGTAAAGATGAGCCTAGGTTGGGTGATTTTTTTGAAAAGTTGATATTATTAAAGAAAAATGTTGAGGCTGATTGCTCAAATCCTCCTTCAAAGAACAAGACTCATAATCTGGAGCAGCTTGTTAGAGTCTCAAAGCCGGATGTAGTTGATGTTAACAATCCATCTGTCAAAACGCCTGAAGGATGTTGAAAGTTACGTATTAAAGGAGGAAACGAGAAAGCGATTGAAAAATGTTTGAAGAACAGGAATTCATGTTCCTTGTGTGGAAGTACTAAGCATAATGGGAGGAGGTTCCCTAGGAGGTTTGAAGATCAAGAACAAGTCATGGTTTAGCAAAAAGTTGTGGTTCAATAAGAAGTTGATGTTTGATGACATCAAATAACGTCTACTTTATAGCATTATTTATCCCTTATAATTAACCTATTTTGTATAATTATTGCAAAGAATTGTTACTTAATCGTTTATATTTGAGAATTGCAGTAATTATGGAGTACTTGGTGAAAGTTAATGAAAAGGCACGCATTCTGGAGCTTAAATGAAGAAATATGAAGATTACTGATTCTGACATATCAATACACTGCATCCGTCAAGGAAGATACGTCGTATCTGTACCTACACTTCACTGAAGACTACGAAGGAAACATGATCAATACGTTGTATCCAGAAGAACTCAATACGCCGTATTCAAGTTATAGAATGTGAAGATTCTGGAAGATCTCAAACATGGTCCCTACTCCAAGAAACCCCTAATACGCCGTATCCAAGACATTGGATACGTCGTATCGAACCGACTCCAGACCTTATAAATAGAAAACTCAAAAACTAGTTTTAAGTGTGCTAAATCATATTCTCGATACCTAAACCATAAAAGTCGATTTTCAAAAGAGAAAAAGAGCAGAAGAGGTCGAGCAATGTTATTAATTCCATAGGAGACAACGTGTAATTTCTTATACTCTTGTAATCGTTCAGTTTTTGGTATTATTCGTTAACTCGGTTAGTTTACCTTGGCTAAATTATTACTTTTGTATTAATTATGATGTTTGAAGGCTAATACCTTCGGGTATTAACCGTTATTATAAAGATCTGAATGTTTGGTTTGTTTATCTCAATTTCTTAATTTATCATTGAATGCTTGTTTATGTTTATCAATATACTTGTTTACGTGGTTAAGTATGCGACCTATCATTCAACTGGGTCTAGTCCTACATATTTAATGCGTTGCAACTTCAGTGTTTTTTGGGCATAGGCTAAAAGTTCAGGATAGCTCTCCATATTGCAATTTATATATCTAAAATCATAGGATCACAAATATTGACCTATCTTTTCCTTTAGATTAGTGAGCTTAGTTGGACTGGTAGGTGACCCTTGGGATCAACGAGTATGTTCTTAATTAAGTGGTAAAGACTCGGACAGTGGACTACTAGTATATAAAGAGCCATTAAGTAGTAAGTGGGTAAAGTCTCTATGAGCTAGGCTTTAACAAGATCACCATTGCTTTAATCCTTTAGATAGATTATAATTAGCAAATAAGGCTGCTTTATGCGGATGCATTTAATTGTGATAGAATTATTCATGTCTAGGTCTTAGGAAGAAGTAACGCCTAAGTCTTAAGAATGATATGCCGCCTCGAGATAAGAAATCATTGCACTTAATAAACAAACCAACGTTCTAATCGGATTAATGATGACTAATACAGTTTTCTTATATTAGGCTTGACCACTCTTTTATCTTCTGTTAATTTGATTGCTTGTGTTTTAGTGTCTTGAATTGGTTTTAGTCACCACTAAACCCCGTACCAGTCTCTCAGACTGAATACCCCCTTATCTATTCGATTTAGGATTAACATAGGTTTAGCATAGATTAGACTAACTTAGATTAGAAAACCAAAGTATTAATAAATTGAGAGATTTTATCTCGCTCTTAGTGATCGACACCTTACTTACCGCGAAACTACTACCAATCGGGTACACTGCCTGTTAAAGTGTTGTTTTTGTTTAAGTCGGCAAAATATACATTTAAAACTTGAAATCATAATATAAACACCACATAACAACACATCAAGTTTTTGGTGCCGCTGCCGGGGAGTGAACATTAATCTTGATTTTATTTGATATTTTGGTTTTTAGATTAGATCTAGCCTTTAGGAGTAGTATAGAATAGTTTATTTGCTTATTGTGTTTATGTAATATGGCATATCCAGTCCAATGAATACGACGTATTTGTTCTTTGATGATCTTCTTTTGTAGCAAAGTTTATTATAGGATAAAAGAATGGATGACCCAAATATTACCATGGAAGAATACATCAGGCTTGAGGAAGAAAAGGCTCGTAGACGTGGTAAAGTGTTTAACTGAGAAACTGCTAAGTATGGTAAGATCTGGTATGATGAAGACGTTGACGATCTTAGATCTGTTGAAACCGAATTCCCAACTATAGTCTTCAATGATAGGTTGACATCTGAAGATGCACTCCCTTGTGAACCCATGGTAAGTTCTCTTAACGACAATAAAATTGACTTTAAAATATCATTTGATGAATCCGACGATGAAGATTATAAGGTAATTTTTGAAAAATACTCGTTTTCTTATAAAATAATCTCTGCCAATGATTTGAAAACAGATTCGGACAATGATAATGAGAAAGTCAATATGCCTTTGTTTTCGTCACCTGGGGCTACGGTCAGTTGTTTAAATGATTTATATTTCTTTAAAGATTTTGAGAATGAATTTTCAGTCATTGTTTACACTGATGCTCTAACATCTATATCATATTTCTCGACTGAACCCACTTTAAGCCCTCAACATATCGATAAATTTGATTTAAAAAATGAAACATCATTATCCGAATATGATGAAGAGGAGCAAAACGTTTTGTACTTTAATGATCTATTCCCTTTCAACATAATTTATCCTGATGATCTAAAGTCGAATAAAGACAACAATGATGATAAAATCGATATGATACAATCTTTGGGGGGTAATGAAAATACACAAGGGTCAAATAAACTTCTAAAGGTAGTTTTCATTATGAAAGATTTTATCATGGAATTAAATGTAAATATCGTGGCTTGGAATTATCTTGTCAACAGAATGTTATTCAATCTTATTAAGAATTTATATATGTCGTTTGGCATTCCGTTCGACCCTAAACGGTATTATAAGCATGGTGATTGTACAAGAATGTTGCGGAGGCCAAGGTACGTTTTCTTTACTTTGTTAAATCTAAAGAAAATTGGTCTCCAAGAACGGATACGGCGTATTAGGTAAAAACCTATACGGCGTATCCACTGTTTTTAACTAAATTTGACTAAGTCAATAAAATTGCCCAATACGGCGTATTTCTCAAACATCAATACGGCGTATCGAGTCTGGGTATAAAAGCCCAACCGATACGCTGGATTGAGCTTTTAACACATACTCTTTTTACTCACACGGAAATTTTTACCGCGATCAAAATCTTGGAAATCAATTCCTCTCGTAATCATTCTCATCTCTATTATAGTTATAAGGTACCAAGATCTTCCCTTTACCCTTTGTTTTATTTCGAATTTAATTTAGAAGTAGGGTTGGGGTTAGGATTTTGATTCTTTTGGTTTTGAGAACTTGCACCCAATTTACCTAGGCTTATTTAGGATCCTTTTTCCCTTGTAATGAGTATAAAAAATTTGAGAGTTGTGAATGGGTCAAAATGGGTAGAATTAGGGAAGCCCCTTTTTCGTTTTTAACTGCAGAACAATACGGCGTATCCACTAAACATGGGTACGGCGTATTGACTTAATTTTACCCAATCTGTAAAAACTCAATACGACGTATTTAGTAAAATGAATACGGCATATTGATCTAATAAGATCTTTCATTTTGATCCCCATACACCGTATTGATTTCTATACATACGGCTTATCGACTGCTGGTCTTTATATGGCGTATCCATTTATAAATACGCAGTATCCACCCTCAGAACAGAATGTTTAAAAATTTATAATATGTGTACTAATCTTGTTAATTTTGTAGATATGGCACCTCTACCACCTCATGATCAGAGACACTTATGGCTTCGTTAATAGGTGGTGGGATACACGGAGGAGAAAGTGCAAAATTTTGAGCAGAGGCTTGAGACGATATTCGGGAGGCGGGTTAACCGAGTGCATATACTAGATTTTAAGGGATTAACTCTCGATATGAGACAGGATTTGGTAGAGAGACTGAGGATGGTATATACTAGAGAAGATGGGGAGGAGGTATTTGTGAGTCATGCTTGGAGGAGATTGTTTGGGATCCGAGCACCTTTAGTTTAGGAGTTTATACTCGAGTTCTTCAGCACTTGTAGGATCAGGGACAAGATAGGGTTAGATGTGGCTGGTACTTTATGTTTTCAGTTGGGAGGTGCTAGGTGTAGTATGACTTGGAGATAGTTTATTCTAGCTCTAGGATTACATACTACCGAGGAGATGGCAGAGGACGGATTCAGAGCATACTGGTTAGGGAGTGAGAGAGTGATCCCCGATAAAGGGGATCTTAGTGATTACTGGGTTAAGATTTCTTCTGGCAGGGACTTTTTGAGAGGCGCTCCCTCTTATACTTACATCAGAGATTCGATTCAGAGGCTGTTCCATAGGTTGATCTCATACAACATTTCTGGGAGGGGCATGCACCTGAAAAGGTGACTGCCACTGACCTATTTTATCTACGTAGCATGGACCGAGGGGCAGCTAATGTCCCGTATCTATTAGCACAGTACTTGTTCAAGCATGCAGAGGGGAGGGAGAGCGGTGCCATGTTATTAGGAGGTCATTTTATTAGGCATCTTGCTCATCACTTTGGTCTAGTGAGTAATGGTGGGTTGAGAGGATTATCAGTTGTGGCCTGTGAGTTACCATTTATTGACATGGATGAGCTTGTTAAGCTCAACATCTGTAGGGAGATAGGATACGACTAGGCTTGGGTAGCCCTGGGACCAGAGAGGCAGCCTGATGCTGCGGCTGGTGTCCCTAGAGCCGCTGCGGATGCTCCTGCAGTCGATGAGGGTGATCAGGCTGATCAAGCACCCATGCAGGCACCTCAGCCACCACCACCACCTCCAGCTGCGGGTAGGACTAGGCCCAAATATTGGGGAGACTTAAGGAGGAGGTATAGTGGTTACGACAGGATGCCAGGAGTTTACGTGGACTTGTAGAGAGATCGATGACCGATCATGGTAGATTCTCCACATGGATGATTAGCTGTATGACAAAACTCATGGAGACTAGTGGGCAGACTTATCAAGCGTTCGATGGGACCTTTCGGGGGAGCTCACCAGCAGTATTCGAGAGACGCACTAGATAGAGGACCAACAATAACAGCACTTCCATAGCTACCCAGCAGCCAGACCAGTGATCCCTCTATCCTTTATCTTTTTGTTTTTAACCTTTGTACATTTATATTATTCGTATCATGATGTACCTAAACTTAAAACTATTTATCTTTTGATGTATATATTATGGTATGACGATTTTGACTCATTTATGCATGATAGAATCAAGCCTGGTAATAAGTTCAGCACCATAGCTCGTTGATAGATTACGGAACCAATCACCATATCCAAATTAGAGAGCAAAATGGAAATAGAGAGTGTTAACAAGTGTGAAAGAAGCTAGAAGAACAAGTCTAACTTAAGGACTTTGCTGTAAACAAAAGTGCTTCTCAGGAGACAACCATAATTGTTATTTAATTTTATCGAGTCTATATTTCCAGACATCAATACGGCGTATCCGATCCATACCATACGCGTATTGATTGTCTGGACGTTATCAGTCCTTTACTTTTTATGCACTTAAAAACATTATTGTCAGTTCTAGCAATACGGCGTATTCATGCACATGATATGGCATATTCACCAGACTGACCCGTATTTAGTTTTGTTTAGTTTAGTTTAAATTAACCGTAGATACTGAGATAGGAATGCATTGTTTTTTCTATATTTTTTACAGGACCTCAAGGAAGAAGAAACAACACTATTGTTGGATTATTATAGATCTAGAATTTTTGCTCAATAAATCAACATGGAGAATCATGAACGAGCAAATATCAGGAGAGTTTCTCATTCTAATTCTTTTTAATTCTAGTATTTTTAATGTTTTATCTATACAATGAGGACGTTGTATAATTCAAGTGGGGGGCTGGAATTAGAATGTTTACTTGTCCTATTTTTCACACTAAAATGCTAAAATTATGCTAAAATTTAAAAAAAATTTAAAGCATACTTTTGTGAAATTACTTGTTACATAACCCGCACACAATAACCCTTGTTAGATATTGTGATGATTTAACCTTATCCGTTTCTAAATGTTTACCCAAATTCCACAAAATATGAGTGTGCCGGTGATGTAGTAGACTTTAGAATTTGGCTTGGTATATCTATTCGAGATCACAATGATGAGTACTAGGGATTTAGATGGAGTAACTTGTTTAAATTAGTAAATTTTAAGATTACACCCAAAAAGCCTATACATGTTGTTTATTAACTAACTACACTGGTTAGTTAACCCCCATTTAAAGCCTTTGTTTACTCTCATTATAAGAGTAAGATACCCCTAGAAAAACCCATAGAGCCAATCCTTTAGGAATTACACCAATATTTGTTTTGTTACACCGTTACACCTTAGCCTATCCTGTTAGATTAAGTATATTTACAGTTGCTAGTTGCTTAAAGTGTAAAGTATGTATTTCCCGAGTCTTGTGTCATTTTATATCTTTGGTAATGGTATGTCCGAAGAACGAAGAATTACTGAAGGAATTATTCAGAGTTATTATGATAGTGAAGATGGTGAAATTACACCGAGTATCGTAGTTTGTCAAAAAAAATCAGAAAATCCCAACAAAAAAGAGAGAAGGAAAAGTTTGAAGATAATCGTTTCGCAAAAGCTATTACCGAAGGAATCATATGAAGGATCGATTATTCATTTATACATCTTATAAGTCAACGATGTATAGTATTGTAAAAAGTGGTAGATATCGCCACTTGCCTTGTAAAGTATGTAAAGTTTGGGATGTAAAGGAAGTTGACCATTACGGGAATGCCAACTTAGGTTGTTGTTTTTTATCTATGATCAAGACGTGTGTAAATAGTTGTGTCTTTATCATGGTAACGGTCAGGAAAAATGTCTAGCAACTTGCATCTTAGACTTAATCTATTTGTTTTGTGATTTTTATTTAACAACAATTTATTTCCCTTTCCTAATCATTAGCCATGGGTTTTACGCGAATGAGGATGTGTACGAGCGTGTATGTCTATTTTGTCATTACGGCCATGTATCCATGTCTCAGCTGCCTTGTTGGTTTATTACTATTGGTGAAAGTTAGAAGATCCCTACCCTATATCATTCTTCATCCTAATCCTTGGTTAAACTCGAATGAGGATGTGATCGAACACACATGTCTATTTCGTCGTTACAGCCATGTATGTGTGCTTCAGCTGCCTTGTTGGTGTGGTACTTTTGGAGAAAGATTATAGAATGATCAACCCTAAGCCTTTATATAAAAACCCACATTTACCTTTATAAACTTGTTACTCCTTAGCTCAAGCGGTAGAGATGTGTATCCTTGCCAAGCATATGATAGAACACTTGTCACGACTGAGCAACTGAGAGAATTAGTTACATGTTAACACATAGATTAGTTGAGTGATTTGAGTGTTTTCATCTACCTATTTCGTGAGGTGTTTGGTTGTGTACTTGTAATAGATCAAATAAATGCTTAAACCGAAAAAAATCCTTAGGGATACATTTTTATAAACTTTTAAAGGCTACTTGAGGACAAGTAGGATTCAAGTGGGGGGATATTTGATGACATCAAATAACGTCTATTTTATAGCATCATTTATCCCATATAATTAACCCATTTTGTATAATTATTGCAAAGAATTGTTACTTAATCGTTTATATTTGAGAATTGCAGTAATTATGGAGTACTTGGTGAAAGTTAACGAAAAGGCACGCATTCTGGAGCTTAAACAAAGAAATATGAAGATTACTAATTCTGACATATCAATACGCCGTATCCATCAAGGAAGATACGGCGTATATGTGCCTACACTTCACTGAAGACCACGAAGGAAACATGATCAATACGTCGTATCTAGAAGAACTCAATACACCGTATTCAAGTTATAGAATGTGAAGATTCTGGAAGATATCAAACGTGGTCCCTACTCCAAGAAACACCCAATACGTCGTATCCAAGACATTGGATACGCCGTATCGAACCGACTCCAGACCTTATAAATAGAAAACTCAAAAATGAGTTTTAATTGTGCTAAATCATATTCTCGATACCTAAACCATAAAAGTCGATTTTCAGAAGAGAAAAAGAGCATAAAAGGTCGAGCAACGTTATTAATTCCATAGGAGACAACGTGTAATATCTTATACTCTTGTAATCGTTAAGTTTTTGGTATTATTCGTTAACTCGGTTAGTTTACCTTGGCTAAATTATTACTTTTGTATTAATTATGATGTTTGAAGGCTAATACCTTCGGGTATTAGCCGTTATTATGAAGATCTGAATGTTTGGTTTGTTTATCTCGATTTCTTAATTTATCGTTGAATGCTTGTTTATGTTTATCAATATACTTGTTTACGTGCTTAAGTATGCGACCTATCATTCAACTGGGTCTAGTACTACATATTTAATGCGCTGCAACTTCGGTGTTGTTTGGGCGTAGGCTAAGAGTCCGGGATAGCTCTCCATATTGCAATTTATATATCTAGAATCATAGGATCACAAATATTGACCTATCTTTGCCTTTAGATTAGTGAGCTTAGTTGGACCGGCAGGTGACCCTTGGGATTAACGAGTACGTTCTTAATTAATTGGTAAAGACTCGGACAATGGACTACTAGTATATAAAGAGTCATTAAGCAGTAAGTGGGTAAAGTCTCTATGAGCTAGGGTTTAACAAGATCACCATTGCTTTAATCCTTAAGATAGATTATAATCAGCAAATAAGGATGCTTTATGCGGATGCATTTAATTGTGACATAATTCTTCGTGTCTAGGTCTTAGGAAGAAGTAACACCTAAGTCTTAAGAATGATATGTCGCCTCGAGATAAGAAATCATTGCACTTAATAAACAAACCAACGTTTTAATCGCTCTTAATTAACAAACCAACATTCTAATCTGATTAATGATGGCTAATACAGTTTTCTTATATTAGGCTTGACTACTCTTTTATCTTTTGTTAATTTGCTTGCGTGTGTTTTAGTGTCTTGAATTTGTTTTAGTCACCACTAAACCCCGTGCCAGTCTCTCAGACTGAAAAACCCCCCTTATCCATTAGATTTAGGATTAACATAGGTTTAGCATAGATTAGACTAACTTAGATTAGAAAACCAAAGTATTAATAAATTAAGAGATTTTGTCTCGCTCTTAGTGATCGACACCCTACTTACCACGAAACTACTACCGATCGGGTACACTGCCCGTTAAAGTGTTGTTTTTGGTTAAGTCGGCAAAATATAAATTTAAAACTTGAAATCATAATATAAACACAACACAACGACACATCAATGTTTAAGAAAAAAAGATTTGGTTCAAGACGAAGAAGACTTGGTTCAAAAAGAAGAAGAAGACTTAGTTCAAGAATAAGAATACTTTGGTTCAATGATAAATTCATCAAAGTGTTTTGATTATTTTCATTGTTTTTGAACAAGTATTATCACATGTAATTTCCTCATGTGATATCCTGAGGAAATCACATGTGATTTTACATTATTTTTCTTTTCATTTGAATTATCACATGTGATATAATAAAAGTAATCTTTATTATGATTGATTGTTTTGATTTTTTATATGAACAAGTGTTAGATTTTCTTTTTTACATGATTTTTTGTTTGTTTTTATCCTACAGGAATATTGATTTCTTAGATATTTGGGAAATATCCCATGTGATTTTACATAATTTTCTTTGCATTTGTATTATCACATCTAATATTTGTATTTAACAAATTTGTAACAAACTATCATATGTAATTTTTTCCAGAAATCACATATGATTTAATATGAACATCACCAATTTTATATACCATCATACTTGATGTTTAAACAATGACAACATTTTTCATGTTCTAAATGTTAAAAAACACAAGTGATTATCAATTTTTTCAACAAAAAACTTTAACAAGATAGACATCTAATCCAAAATTACATCCGCAGATCTTTCACCATTTTCATTTCAGCATAAAACATGACGACTTAGTAGCATTACAAAGTTAAAGCATGATAAACGAGTCAAAGGCCCAAAACGAGGTGCAAACAACGGTACCACCAAGTACTTGGCATCCTACAACAATAAGTAAACTAACGTCCCAGTGGGGAAGCACTCTGGCTTAGGGTAGGTGGCATGGCTATGGGCATGTCGGACCTGTTGGAACATATTAACGACAAGGTTACCTGTCTAAAACAAGGTTGTCCCAAGCTTGGAGCAACCACAAAGGTCCTCCCGCATACCACGTACCCATTCTCACTGGAATTCCGTACAAAAAAACAAAGACAAATTAAAAAGTACTTAAAAAGAAAACTGCAAAAGTAACTGCATCTGTTCCTCCAAAAGTCATTGTACTCCTTCTAATCTCTTGCGTCAACTCCTAGTCCTAACCCATCAGTTTCTATCTTTAAACCTTGACCATAAGATTGTGCTCTTAACTATTTTCGAAGCATGTTCTTGTTTTTTCTTGTTGATTTGTTCCATGATAAGCTTTTGCTTTAACATCTTGTCTGTGTTCCATTGCAAACTCATGTGCTTCTTCACTCATCTTCTTTTGGTGAAGGTTAATCTCATGCATCAATATTTTTGTTGCATACTTTACTCTTATCTTGATCATCTCATACACTTGTCCTTGGTCTTCAGTCAGGAATCCCAAGTTCTAGTTTTTTGCAATCTCTCCATAGTAGCGTTCCATATGCATCATCAAAAAGTTTCCATAGTCTGTTGCATTATCTTTTGTAGCCCACTTTGGTCTGATGATTGTGGGCTTTTTTGTCAAAACTTCTATGACCTTTGGATGATGGTATTCTTCAAGATGTCTTGAAAACAGCTTTCTCTACACAAATAAAAAAGGTTTGATTTTAGTTTCTAGCACATTATCATATATGATATTCTATAATGTTAAAGAAATTTACTTTCAAGCAGATTATCATATATGATATCATAAACATAACTAGCTTTTAATTACTCACTAGGAGATCGCAGACTTGCTTGTATTTTGTATCATACGTCTGCGATGATTTCAAGTTGTCGATTATGACAGAAGTGTCCTTTAACAGATTGAAAACAACTAGGTAGTAGTGTTCATGGGCGATTATTGGAAAGAATGCCTATATAATTTAAAAGGGGTTTAGATTCAGTTTAATACATATAATACAAATTTAGTAATCATAAATAGGTAAAGTAAGTGTTTACCATTTGTATATGTTGCATTGTTGATAATTCGGCATCTTTTTCAAACTCGATGTCCATGCTTTCACTAAAAGTAGCATACTGCTTTTCCTCGTCTTCTTTCTTCCATTCAGGCATGTCTTTCGTCTGTTTTTTATAAATCATCAAATAATATTTAACAAACAAATTCAGATTTGAGTAATTAAGTTTTTAAATTTTTAGCTACTTACAATCATTCCTGGATGAAAAAAATACTTCATACTCGATCCTTTATTGTTCATCTTTTCTTCATAGTTCAAAATGGCAGTGAAGCTGTCTAGGACATTTGCTTCCACCTTCAGTTATGGAGCTAATGTCTGCATGTTATCTCTTATTGTAACTGCTCCCCTTTCGGTTTCAAAGACAAACTCGCTACATAAAAAGAAATATACATATATCATATATGATATTATTAGCAGAAATTAAAACAAAAAGTTTATACGATTGTTTAACAAGTTAAGGCATACTTACTATGGGTCTCCTTGTATTGAAAACAAGAATCTGTTAGCATCACTTCATCCGGTTGGGTTGGTGTTTTTATAGCAGTTTTCTTGTTCATGTATGGAGAAAAAAGAAATCTTGACGGATTTTTTGCTCGTTTTACCACCTTTTCTTCATTGTTTTTGGATGTGACTTCAGATTCCATAATAGATTTCTAATAACAACAAATGTTTAATCCTCCCCTATATAAAACAAGCTATCCTAAACTTGATCTCCTTGCCAAAACTTTAAAAAAATGACACCTGGCATTCTACCTCATCCAATGGCCTTAAAACAATAAAACTTCAAAACAAAAAAACTCCGTCATTTAATATAACAAAACCAGTTATACTACAATTCAGCTTCAATCAATAATCGGTCAAACAAAACTCCCCTCCCTAAACCCAAAACCCTCCCCCAAATCCTTTAATCATTGATTTATTCATGCTAAATCAATCATCAATATAATCAAAATCAATTCATTCAACCTATTTGAATTTCATGTTAATTTTCATATTTATGTTTTTCCTCATTATGAATTTCCCACTAATGTTTTGTTTAAATTCTCGTTAAATGTACAATATAGCAATACGCTTTTAGTGATTTGATCAAGTATTGGACCTACAGGTTTAGATGGATGAACACATGTAAGCGTGCTAATATTCAATCGGGTATGTTGGATGGATTTCCAGTTTCAGTTTTATTTACTATATATAACATAATGTACGGTTTTTTTTATTATGATTGTAAATGTGTGATTGATCGTTGACTTTGGTATAATGTTCTTTTCGCTTTTAAAATGGTGATTTATTGGTATCAACAATAAGGTGTGTGCCATATAATTAAAACTGTTAGTTACTGAATATTTATATATGTAGGTTAGGCGTTTGATGAAATGCTCAAAAGAATTTATGAAGGAGCTTCTAATTAAGGCTCTTCTAAGTATTGGTTTTGCTTTAGAGGATAAATTAAAAGGGAGACATGTTTAAACTTGTGGAGAGTTATGGATGATATCTAAGGTTTTTATCATCTATAAAGTTACTTATTTATATGTGAAAAATACTTTATTAATAGCCGCTAATAACTTCTTTTAGTCTTTTCCTGCTCTTCTTAGGAATCTCTTCAAAAGGATTTTGGACTGAAAACTGGTGAGATGCTATGATATCACAATTTTGATATATTTATTTGTCCAGCAAATATACCTTTTCCCCTGACTCAGAGGTTTAGATCCATGTTACAGAATGGGACAGAATTTAGTACTGTTGATGTCAACCACGTCAGTATTCAATCATGGTATGTTGTTATGAGGTTGTTGATGAGGTTTAGATCCATGTTTACACTTTTGGTTATGCAAGGTGCATTCTTAACTAAATAATTTGTGTTCATTTTTATAGACATTGGTTTGTGAAAACATATGTTGCTATGAAACAAAAAAAGAGCTGGCCACTAATGCTGATTGTGTGGAGATACAGCTTGAGGTAATTTAATGCGATGTTTGTAGCTTATTTTGTGTGGTTATTGATATGCGTTTTGAAATGATGTGAACTTTATCAAGCATTCTTATTGTGTTATGTCACTTTAAAGGTTGAAACTTCTTAATCTTAACTGGTATCCAGATAATTTTGGACTTGATGCTGTTCTTACTAAACTTGCATCACAACAGCATGTTTATGAACTTGCACCACTTTTAAGTGATATTGGCATTTTAATCTATAAGCATTAGATTGACACTTTTGTATTAGATTGCAATAAAGTTGATATCATAGTGAGCAAGCATTTGGCTATCAGTCACATACACTTAAATTGTTGCTTATGAACTTTCTTTTCAATTTTCCAAATGTACAAGAAGTGATGGTTGAAGTTCTTAAAGGTCTATTAACAATTTTGTATTATCTTGCAATAGAGCTATTTTTACTTCCAAGTTTATCAATTCCATATCTAAAAATGCATTTTTTTTGTATGGATTATTGGCATGTTGCATCCTAAATCAAGTTTTTGTGTGTGGATACACAGTGGCAGAATGTACGAGAAGTTATGGTTAAAGTATCTCATACAATATCATGCTCTTTGGAGTTGAGTTTTTAAAAATGATCAACATTTTTGGACTTTGACATTTTATACCTTTTTATTCAAGCACCTTCACGATTGCTACCACACTTTACTAGATCAAAATGGGTTAATGGGTAATAGTTCTGGTAGATGTTATCAAAAAGGCTCGTAATCACAAAATCTGACCTTCACGTACCTGCAAAAGCTTATTTGGGTTGGGCTATACAGTTATATAATTTTAATCGAGTTATTGGGGTTAACCTAATTATCCCATACTCTTATTATGTCAGGTTACGAATATAAATTTAAGGCTTATGTGGCTTTCGGGTTAAACCATATAACCCTGATTAAGATTTTTTTTCTTTTTTTTAAATGTTTATATAGGGTGTAGTCCTCACTGTACCATCATGTATCTTTGCATTAATGAAAGTGATATTATATTTTGATAGTTTTTCTACAATTTATCAAATGAATTGCACTTATCTAATTTGAGATTAATATCACTCATATGTTCTTTTTTGATAAATTGTCAACTTGGCAGGTTTTTAAGAAGAACGAAAACAAGTATCTGGTGACTTCAACCTTGGGGAGCTACAAATAAGGGAAAACTGAGTCCAGTTTATGTAGCAAGTAAATAACAAAAAGTAGATCACATCTCCTATTCATAACTCAATTTATATTACTATACCAGTTTATTCTTAAAGTGATATTGCTTATGGAAAAAAAATAAACTAACCATTTATTGAAAGTGTAGCTTATAAATATTTTTTGAGGATGCTCAATGAAATTACTTACAAAGTGAAAGTGATTGTTTCAAACTTTAAATTAGTCATATTGTTGCACTAACTATAAACAAACCATTGAACTTCCAAACACCATAATTGATTACCAAGATTACAAGTCACAATATTTAGACAAGCACAAATTATAGTTGTTTCTTTAAACAAGCAAAAATCGCAGTAGTTTCTTTAACTTTGGCATTTTATTCAAATGGCAAGTGTCGTAGTTTAACCTGTGTTTTGCAATGTCATCATTTATAAGACTTTGCATTTCTTTCTTTAATTTGGGAAACAGGAAAGAATTTGCATTTGTTACTCTAATTTGTGCCTTATATTCAGACATCAAGTCTCGTTACTCTTTTACATTTTATAATTTTTAGAAACTAGAAGAAATTTTTAATGGAAAAGAACCATGGTATGTGCTTAATTACACATACCATTTTCCATTAAAAACGGACTTATAAGACTAAAAACGTACCAAAAATACCCTGTATTTGTATGTTTGCATTTGTATTGTGCAGGAACGAATATTCAAGAAAAGGACAAAAAGAAAGCCAAAAACAAACAAAACCGAGCACGAAATGGAAAAGACAAAGTCAAATCAAAGTCAAAAGTCAACCA